>JARQOD010000635.1:101036-134345 GCA_033576555.1 Oophaga sylvatica
CGCTGGAAAAACTCTGCCCCCTCCCAGAACACCCAACCCCCCACCCCGACCCCCCTGTTTCCGGGTTTTGTAGTTCCGGGATTTTCACCACCTCACGTCCGGCACGTTTTAGGTTACCCGCACATATTTCCCCCCCTTTTAAAAAGGGGCGCATGATCCTATGTTCCCAGCCAATGGCTGGGGACATTTGTCATTTAAGGCACCTCCTCCTGGGGGGGTTGCCTTTAACATTGTAATTTTTTTCCAAAAACACTTTTGTGTCTATTCCCGGGGGTCCATGCTCGTATCCCTGATTGTTTTTCAGGGCATGAGTTTTTTCTTTCACTGTCCACTTCCTACCCGGGCCCCATTCATCACAAGTCCTATTGGCATCCCCCGTGCCATCTGTTAAACACTCTCCATCTGAATCCAGGCCCCCCGTTTCACAGTCCGTTTCTACCTTCCTTTTTTGGGCCATTTTGCTCCCCTCCTAGGGGGTCAGCTCCCATTTCCTGAGCTGTTTTGGGAGTACCCCTGGTTCCCCCCTTTCTCTACTCTACCTATCGTCAGGGCAGTGACCGAGTCGGTTGGTGAGCCCTTTTTACATCCCTCCCTTTTCTTGCCCCGGCAATTTCCACCACTCCCCTACTAATTTTGCACGGGGCCAGGAACCCCGGCCACACATTTCCTTTCGGGGACCTGCCCTTTTAAGGGGTCTCCCATCAAGGGAGCAGCAAAAAAACCCCCTCCTACTATTTTAACCCCATCAGATTTTTAAAACCCCGGTACACCCTCCCTACTCAAGCGCGACAACTCCCCCGTGCTAACACCGCCAGCTATTATCGGGCCCCGGGACCCCCCTCCTGTGCCCTAAAAGGGGAACCGCCCATGTTGGGTAGTTTTTTAACTATTTAAACCCTTTAACTTTTTTCCTCTGAAAAAGGAAGCTTTGGGTTGGGTCAAACCCCTTGGAGAGGGGGGTCCCCAGGGGTCAAACCCAACTTCCAGAGGCTTTTTTGGGAAGGTTTTTGATTTTCCGGCGCCCTCACTCCTCTTTTCTCCTCCATATTTCAAAGGGGCCAGCTTGTTTCCCCCCACTCTTTACTCGCCCCGGGAAAATGAAAGGGGGACCTTCAGGGGGGGCCTTTCTCCCCAATTAAAGACAAAAAGGGTGTCGCGATGTGAGGGAAGACACGGGGAACTTTAATCCACCACTGCCCCCAAAATTTTAGGAACACACAAAAAAAATATTTTATCCCCCCTCCACCAATATGTAAAACCAGGGGGAAGGTTTAACCCACCCTACCTCAATATGTACAACTGGGGGTTTTGGTTGCCCCCATTTCCTTTTTTCAGGGGATTTTAAAATCCCACTTCCTTTTCCGGTTTTAATTTGCACTTTCTGGCCCCCCTTAACCCGGGCATCGGGGAACGCACCAGAAATTTTTTCCCCGGGCCGCCAAACCTTTTCGCCAATCCCCATTTATTGTTTTAAAATTAAAAGGGTCGGGGGCCACTCAAACATACTTAATTTGCCCCAGGAACGTTAAAGTACTTAAACAAGGAGAAACAAAGAAAATTTTTTATATTTTACCCAAAAAATGGGCATTTTTACAAAAGATAAAAAAATTTTAAAAAGGGAACTTTTCAATATTACAAAGCTTTTATAAATAAAAAGAAAAAAAAAAAAATTACGCGATTTTATATCTTTCAAGGAACCATGGGGCTGGAGGGGGGTTCCCAAGACCGGGGATTCATCCACAGCGGGGGTGGTTATGCTTCCCTCCAAACAAAAAACCCCCGCAAAATGTGTCCCGTTTTATATTTGGGGGCCCAAAAAAAAAGGAACTCCCCCTGGGGGACCCCACTAGGGGTTGGGAACCCCCTTTTCTAAACGTTTTGAAATATCTATTACCCTATTCTTGGGGGAACCTCTAAAAAAGCAAAATTACTCAGCATACAGGGGGTTTTATTTAAGTATAAGCACGAAGTCTACATCACCTGCTTATGGAAAAAACCATTTGAGGTTCTGGTCCTAAGATTTCACTGATTTAAAAGATTTTCGGGGGACATTTCAAATTGTACATACAAAAAAATTTAACACACTCTTTAAAAAGTTTTTTCTTTTTTTTGACTAAAAAAATTGTACATGTAATTCCACGAACATCAAAACTAAAATTTTAAAAAAGGGGGAATTAATATTAACAAAAAGGGAAACAACAGAAAAAATTTTGTATTCTGGTTCTTCAAAAGCCACCTTATTTTTTGATGAGCTTTGCACCCCTTTTGGGGGCTTCTCTGAGAGTTCAAGAGGTAGTCCCAAAATGGTCTTCCAACAATCTTGAAAAAGTTTCCCAGAGATGCTTACCACTTGTTGCCCTTTTGTCTTCACTCTGCGGTCCAGCTCACCCCAAACCATCTCGATTGGGTTCAGGTTGGTGACTGTGGAGGCCAGGTCATCTGGCGTTGCACCCCATCACTCTCCTTCTTGGTCAAATAGCCCTTACACAGCCTGGAGGTGTGTTTTGGGTCATTGTCCTGTTGAAAAATAAATGATGGTCCAACTAAACACAAACCGGATGAATAGCATGCCGTTGCAAGATGCTGTGGTAGCCATGCTGCTTCAGTATGCCTTCAATTTTGAATAAATCCCCAAAACAGTGTCCCCAGCAAAGCACCATCACACCTCCTCCTCCATGCTTCACAATGGGAACCAGGCATGTAGAGTCCATCCGTTCACCTTTTCTACGTCGCACAAAGACATGGTGGTTGGAACCAAAGATCTCAAATTTGGACTCATCAGACCAAAGCACAGATTTCCACTGGTCTAATGTCCCCTTGCTTGTGTTCTTAACCCAAACAAGTCTCTTCTGCTTGTTTGCCTGTCCTTAGCAGGTTTTCTTAGCAGCTATTTTACCATGAAGGCCTGCTGCACAAAGTCTCCTCTTAACAGTTGTTGTAGAGATGTTCTGCTGTAGAACTCTGTGTGGCATTTGGACCTGGTCTCTAATCTGAGCTGCTGTAAACCTGCGATTTTGAGGCTGGTGATCGGATAAAAATTATCCTCAGAAGCGGAAGTGACTCTTGGTCTTCCTTTCCTGGGGCGGTCCTATGTGAGCAGTTTCTTTGTAGCGCTTGATGGTTTTTCCAACTGCACTTGGGGACACTTTCAAAGTTTTCCCAATTTTTCAGACTGATTGACCTTCATTTCTTAAATTAATGATGGCTACTCGTTTTTCTTTACTTAGCTGCTTTTTTCTTGCCATAATACAAATTCTAACAGTCTATTCAGTAGGACTTTCAGCTGTGTATCCACCAGACTTCTGCAAAAACACAGCTGATGGTCCCAACCCCGTTATAAGGCCAGAAATCCCACTTATTAAACCTGACAGGGGGACACCTGTGAATTGAAAATCATTTCCGGTGACTACCTCTTGAAGCTCATCAAAAGAATGCCAAGAGTGTGCAAAGCAGTCATCAAAAGCAAAGGTGGCTACTTTGAAGAACTAGAATATAAGGCATATTTTCAGTTGTTTCACACTTTTTTGTAAAGTGTAAAGTATAATTCCACATGTGTTATTTCATAGTTTTGATGCCTTCAGTGTGAATTTACAATTTTCATAGTCCTGAAAATACAGAAAAATCTTTAAATGAGAAGGTGTGTCCAAACTTATGGTCTGCACTGTAGGTTTCATACTTATAACACTAATTGGGGTCATTATATTTGATCTTAGAGGAACACGGTATCAGGACAAAGAAGTCGTTGGCTTGCCATGTGCTTTCAGAGCTACCAAACCGGTTTTTCAGCTGGTCATAAAGCTATTTAGTGAGGGGGCTGCTAGCAAACTAGTATCACGTTACACAGAGTGTGTAGTGAGAAGGAGCTGGGAGGGGGGGGGTCAAAAAGTCCACAGCGTGTGTCTGCGGAGAATGTCAGTGAAGCCATGGATTGTTGAAGAAATGTGTGACGATAAACAAAACAGTACATCATATGTATATTATCGTGACATCGACATACCCTCCTCACTGGATGACCTAGTGTCTCTGGCTTCACGGATTAGCATCAGATTCCAGGAGGGCTCCAGGGAGGTGACCCATGAGAGAAGACCCTTATGACTGGCACCTATCTTCCAAAGGCTTTTCTTACAGTAAGCCTCGGCAACCTCCCCAAAGTCTATGCAAGCGGACCAAGTGATGATGGCCAAGCATCGCCAGGAGGTTCGTCGTACCGAGGGTAGGTGCTTCAATTGTGGCTGTTCCGAGCAGAGCATGTCATCCTACTCTGTTGGAGAGGCCACTCTGGGCAAGAATTACCACTCTCCATAACTGTCTCTGACAGTAGCTGTTTTCTGTTGTGAACTTGTGACATCTGCTTTGCTGAATCAGCCTACCTAGACTCTGGTTCTGCAGGTAATTTCATCCAATAGCCCTCGTAGAGCGTCATAAGATCCCAATCCAATTTGCACAGGATCCGTTTGTGGTTTTATCAGTGGATGGAAGACCACCATCCTCTCCACAGAACCAGTGGAACTTCAGGTAGAAATGCTGCAATCTGAAAAGATTTTTCTTTATGTGCTGTGTGGTCTGTCTCACCCTATGCTTCTAGGTCTGCCATGTCGGCAGAGACATGAGCCTGTCTTGGACTCGAAGTTCGGAGTAGTACTCCACTGAGGTCCAGTCTGTCACGGTAGTTGCCTTGCTCCCATTCGTCGTGCCCAACCTCCAATTAATTTGCCTGGTTTGCCGCTGGCATATTGGATGTACGCGGATGTTTTTGACAAATAGGAGGCTGAGACTTTGCCACCTCATAGGCCATATGACTGTCCGATTGACCTGCCTGGTGCATCCCCTACACGAGGCCAAATCTATCCCGTAACAGGCTGAGACTTATGTCATGTCCAAATATATGAGAACTTTGCCAGGGGATTTATTTGGAAATCTTCCTCCCCGGTCAGAGCAGGGTTCATCTTTATGAAGAACGCTTCTCTGTGACCTTGCATCGACTATAGGGTCTCAATCAAATCACGGTTAAGAATAAGTATCCTGGGCGTGGCTTGTCTGCTGTGGAGGGAAGACGTGTCTTCTAGAGGCTCCTGCTTAACTAGGAGGAATTTGGGGATAAACCCCCCTTTCTGCTCAGAAAATCCTCCTACAACTGCCTGGTACATCCTCTGGTCCCTGGGGGAGATCCAGTGTGACATCTGCAGCCCGGGAGGCACATAAACTGTCCTCACAGCAACCCAGAGGAATCTGCATGTGGTGAGGGGACGCCATTTCCTGCCTTGGGTCTCTCCGGGGCTCCTCTGCTGCTGGGGCCGTGTCCCGCCTGAAGACCCGGTAAGGCATCGCTGTCTGCTACACCTGGAGCCGCCCTCTCGCATCTACCATCTGAGGGCTCTGGTGTGACCCAGGATCTGCCTGGCATCCTGCCGACTCATTGCTGCCCTTCCCCCCCACACGCTGAAGAAGTTATTTGTACCTGGGAGCTGTGTCTGCTCACAGTGCTGCCGGGAGTGCAGTGCATCTCTCTGCCTGTCCCTGGGGAGCTAGAGCCGATTGGACTGAGCGGGGTTACTGTCACCTCGGAGACCTCTCCTGTGTTCTGCACCATCTTGGAGGGGGAGCGCGGGGAGAGTGGAGCTGTGGTCGTGGGAGCAGCTTCTCCTCAGGAACTGGTGAGCTACACAGCCGATTACTACTATTAACAGGCTGGGGAAATTGGGTCACACAAGGACAGTGTACTCTGCCTGACATAAAGGAAATTGGGACCAGGGACAGTCTCACAAATGTTGGTGGCATCAAAACTGAGACTGATTCATAAACACAGCTTCTAAACTCAGTCTCCATCAGAAAAACAAGGGAGACACCTAGTGGTCCTTTAGGGAAAAATCTATACAGCTTCAGCCTTAAATCATTATTGTGACTAGTGCCATCCAGTGGTGATACCTGGAATAGTAGATATTTTTCCATACAAAATCTTCTGTGAAAGGGACTGAAAATCTTGATTCACGTCCCCCATCAATCAATCAATCATCCTAACATTCTTTCATATAGATTGGAGGGGGTTTGCTGCAGCAAGGCGAACTCTGATGAGATAACTAACTCACCTTCTTGAACCACTGTCCATAATCTTTGAAAATTCTTGGAGAACAGGTGAAGTCCCAGAAGACTGGAGAAGAGCAAATGTTGTTCCTATCTTCAAAAAGGGGAAGAAGGTGGACCCAGGGAACTACAGGCCGGTGAGTCTGACTTCTATACCAGGAAAGATCTTTGAACAAATTATTAAAGAACATGTATGCAAGTACCTGGATAAGAATGAAGTGATTAAACAGAGTCAGCATGAGTTTGCAATTAATAAGTCATGTCAGACTAACTTAATTTCCTTCTATGACAGAATCACTGACTGGGTGGATCAGGGAAATGCTGTAGATATAGTATATCTTGACTTCAGCAAAGCATTTGACAAAGTATCTCACACAATCCTTATTGAAAAAATGACTAAGTATGGAATGGACAAGGCAACTGTTAGGTGGATTCATAACTGGCTTAGTGATCGGACTCAAAGAGTGGTTGTAAATGGCTGCACATCCAGCTGGAAGAATGTCTCAAGTAGGGTACCACAAGGCTCTGTTTTGGGCCCTGTATTGTTCAACATCTTTATCAATGATTTAGATGAAGGAATTGAGGGTAAACTGATCAAATTTGCTGATGACACAAAGCTAGGAGGGGTAGCTAATACTAGAGAAGAGAGAGAGAAGATTCAAAAAGATATAAATAAACTGGAGCAGTGGGCAGCAACTAACAGAATGGTTTTTAACAGGGAAAAATGCAAAGTACTACATCTGGGCAATAAAAAATGAAAAAAGCATATACAAAATGGGAGGAATAGGGCTAAGTAACAGCACATGTGAAAAAGACTTGGGTATACTAATTGATCACAGACTGAACATGAGTCAACAGTGTGATGCAGCAGCAAAAAAGGCAAATACAATTCTAGGATGTATCAACAAGAAGCATACAGTCTAGATCACGTGAGGTCATTATTGCCCTCTACTCCTCTTTGGTCAGACATCATCTGGAATACTGTGTCCAGTTTTGGGCACATTTTAAAAAAGACATCAACAAACTGGAGCAAGTTCAGAGAAGAGCCACCAGAATGGTGACCGGTCTGCAAACCATGTCCTATGAGGAACGGTTGCAGGATTTGGGAATGTTTAGCTTGCAAAAAAGAAGACTGAGAGGAGACTTAATAGCTGTCTACAAATATCTCAAGGGCTGTCACATTGTAGAAGGATCATCTTTATTCTCATTTGCACAAGGAAAGACTAGAAGCAATGGGATGAAACTGAATGGGAGGAGACACAGATTAGATATTAGAAAAAACTTTTTGACAGTTAGGGTGATCAATGAGTGGAACAGGCTGCCACAAGAGGTGGTGAGTTCTCCTTCAATGGAAGTCTTCAAACAGAGGCTGGATAGACATCTGTCTGGGATGATTTAGAGAATCCTGCTTTGAGCAGGGGGTTGGATCAGATGGCCCAGGAGGTCCATTCCAACTCTACCATTCTATGATTCTAAAACCAGCGAGAGCCCAACACTACCAGCAATACAGGAAGAGGGGGGAGCCAAAACCAGCAAGAGCCCAACACTACCAGCAATACAGGAAGAGGGGGGAGCCAAAACCAGCAAGAGCCCAACACTACCAGCAATACAGGAAGAGGGGGGAGCCAAAACCAGCGAGAGCCCAACACTACCAGCAATACAGGAAGAGGGGGGAGCCAAAACCAGCGAGAGCCCAACACTACCAGCAATACAGGAAGAGGGAGGAGCCAAGACCAGCGAGAGCCCAACAGTACCAGCAATACAGGAAGAGGGGAGGAGCCAAAACCAGCGAGAGCCCAACACTACCAGCAATACAGGAAGAGGGAGGAGCCAAGACCAGCGAGAGCCCAACACTACCAGCAATACAGGAAGAGGGAGGAGCCAAGACCAGCGAGAGCCCAACACTACCAGCAATACAGGAAGAGGGGAGGAACCAAAACCAGCGAGAGCCCAACACTACCAGCAATACAGGAAGAGGGGAGGAACCAAAACCAGCGAGAGCCCAACACTACCAGCAATACAGGAAGAGGGAGGAGCCAAGACCAGCGAGAGTCCAACACTACCAGCAATACAGGAAGAGGGAGGAGCCAAGACCAGCGAGAGCCCAACACTACCAGCAATACAGGAAGAGGGAGGAGCCAAGACCAGCGAGAGCCCAACACTACCAGCAATACAGGAAGAGGGAGGAGCCAAGACCAGCGAGAGCCCAACACTACCAGCAATACAGGAAGAGGGGAGGAGCCAAGACCAGCGAGAGCCCAACACTACCAGCAATACAGGAAGAGGGAGGAACCAAAACCAGCGAGAGCCCAACACTACCAGCAATACAGGAAGAGGGAGGAGCCAAGACCAGCGAGAGTCCAACACTACCAGCAATACAGGAAGAGGGAGGAGCCAAGACCAGCGAGAGCCCAACACTACCAGCAATACAGGAAGAGGGAGGAGCCAAGACCAGCGAGAGCCCAACACTACCAGCAATACAGGAAGAGGGGGAGCCAAGACCAGCGAGAGTCCAACACTACCAGCAATAAAGGAAAAGGGAGGAGTCAAGACCAGCGAGAGTCCAACACTACCAGCAATACAGGAAGAGGGAGGAGCCAAGACCAGCGAGAGCCCAACACTACCAGCAATACAGGAAGAGGGAGGAGCCAAGACCAGCGAGAGCCCAACACTACCAGCAATACAGGAAGAGGGGGGAGCCAAGACCAGCGAGAGCCCAACACTACCAGCAATACAGGAAGAGGGGGAGCCAAGACCAGCGAGAGCCCAACACTACCAGCAATACAGGAAGAGGGAGGAGTCAAGACCAGCGAGAGTCCCAACACTACCAGCAATACAGGAAGAGGGAGGAGCCAAGACCAGCGAGAGCCCAACACTACCAGCAATACAGGAAGAGGGAGGAGCCAAGACCAGCGAGAGCCTATCTCTGAAGAACCTCGACAGGCCAGAGCTGGTATGTCACTCTCCACAAGGAGTAACCTTACCCCCTAGACCCCAGTCCAGAGCCTCTCATCTAGCCAAATCAGATCTCTCCTACTTTGCACTGACGAGGACCAACAGTCCGAAACACCGTGTCTGCAAATGGAGATTCTGATTTGGCTTTTATCCTAAGTCATATTACAAGACTCGTTAAAGGGTTGATTGTGACTTGTAGGATCGCTGCTTCCAATAGGTGGCGCTATAGAGTACAAGTCCTCTTTGTTTGAAGAGGCAATTTGCATATAACATTTCCCAGAGGAGCATTGCACGGCGAATAAGCCTCCTTACCTCGACACGCCAGAGCTGGTGTCACTCTGCAGGAAAGACCTTACCTCTTAGGCCGGGTTCACATTGCGTTATTGGCAATGCACTGACGGCATCCGTTACACAGCGGCACTAACACCATGTGACGGATACGTTAGCGCACCATAGGCTGCCATTGTGTAGCGCATGTGTTGATGTGCCGTCATTTTGTGACGGACCCTCGGACAGTCTGCAGCATTCAGGGGTCCGTCACCGCTAGCACTGATGGAGCATCTGAGCGATCACATAACACAATCTTTAAAAGGCGCGAACGTTAAATACATGTGTTGATTGGACTGCACTAATACGATGTGAACCGAGCCTTACAGCCCAGTCCACAGCCTCTCACCAGCCAAATCACATCTCATACTTTACACTGACGACGGCCAATAGTCTGAAACACCGTGTCTGCAAATGGAGATTCTGATTTGGCTTTTATCCTAAGTCACATTACAAGACTCGTTAAAGGGTTAATTGTGACTTGTAGGATCGCTGCTTCCAATAGGTGGCGCTATAGAGTACAAGTCCTCTTTCTCTTAAGAGGCAATTTGCATACCAGCAATACAGGAAAAGTCAGCTGCACTGATGGGAGGAGCTGTGTGACGTCATCATGGTCACATGACTGCAACATAGCTACATGTCCTTCACCATTCTCTCCTGAGCCCCGCCCCCTGATCACATGACAGTGACGTCCCACAGGTCATTCACGATTCTCTCCTGAGCTCCGCCCCTGATCACATGACAGTGACGTCACCACAGGTCCTTCACCATTGTCTCCTGAGCTCCGCCCCCTGATCACATGACGATGATGTCACCATAGGTCCTTCACCACTCTCTCCTGAGCCCCGCCCCTGATCACATGACAGTGACGTCACCACAGGTCCTTCCGCTCTCAGTGCAGCAGCTCTGTCCCGGGTGTGTGCAGCTCGTGTTCTCTGGTATCAGCCAGCAGCAGATTTCCGGTTCCCGCCATTCCGGTGAGATTACAGGAGGGTTTGGTGGAGTTTTGGTGCTTGTGGTGAATCTGTGAGAGGAGAGTGTGGGGTGAGATCAGAGCTGTTCATGTGGAGGCTCCTGCTCCATGTGACTGCGGCTCCTCAGTGTTGGGGACGTGCAGTATTGTATGGGGGATGTGCAGCGTCTCCTCCTCATCTCACGGCCCCGCTGGAGGTGTAGTTACCACGGTACCGTCCTCTGCTGGAGGTGTAGTTACCACGGTGACCGTCCTCTGCTGGAGGTGTAGTTACCACGGTGACCGTCCCCCGCTGGAGGTGTAGTTACCACGGTGACCGTCCCCCGCTGGAGGTGTAGTTACCACGGTGACCGACCCCTGCTGGAGGTGTAGTTACCATGGTGACCGTTCTCCGCTGGAGGTGTAGTTACCACGGTGACCGTCCCCCTCGAGGTGTAGTTACCACGGTGACCGTCCTCCTCCTACGAGGCTGATGATGAGCGGTCAGATCGGCGGAGGAGGCCACGGTGGAGTTTTGTGGCTTTTCCTCCAGATTCTTCCTGATAAATGTTGATATTTGGCAGAATTTAGTGATTGTCGTTATATCGTCCCCTGTGATTTCCATCTTCTCCTTCATCATGAAGACGCCGGCAGGACGAGATCCCTCCAGCTGATCCAGTGCTCATCCCTCCTTCTCCTGAATGACCCCGAGGATGGAGGAGGACAGGAATGAGACCACCAGAAGATTATTCCACCTCACCCTGGAGATCATCTCCCTGCTGAGCGGAGAGGTAACTCCTCTACATTTCTATCAGCTTCATTGTGTGATGTGACAAGTCCGACATCAGGAGGAGGAAATCCAGAATAGGAGGAGAAGGATTCTCTACTGTAAGAGCTCTCTGCCCGGAGGAGTTGTCATGGGGATTCCCTATAAGAGCTGTAGAGGGCCGGGATGTCTGTCCTGAGTGTAATAATATTCCCGGTTATAGCCCCAGATTACTGGAGACGTTATTGATCCCGGGATTTCTACTGATTGTCAGATCTGGAGTCGGGAAGGAATTCTTCTCCCTAAGTGTCTCTCTCCATACACAGGATTACACCATAGTGAGGAAGACATCGGGGGGCGGTGTGACTCCCATCATCCATCTCCAGGAGTCAGGAGGGCGGAGCCCGGCCCCATCACAGAGCCGCCCCCGCACCCCCCATTATACAGACCAGGAGGATTTGGGGTTTTTGGAGAGGGGAAAAGCGGGCATTAACAGACGGCCCTGAGATTCGGGGGTGACGAAGGTGACTTTTTGGACATTTAAAAACAACCAAATGGGGGGATTCCCCGGGTGAAACGGAGAGGGGACCGCTGGGACATTAACAGGAAAGGCAAAATGGAGGATTTTTTGGGTGATGAGGGAGAGGGGCCCTGTGGGACAAATTTTACAGGACCGCACTGGAAAGGATTCTGGGTGATTTAAGGAGAGGTGACTGCCTGGGCCTTAACAGGACGGCACTGGGGATTCTGGGTGATGAGGGAGAGGTGAACCGCTGGGGCATTACAGGGACGAACTGGGGATTCTGGGTGATTTACGGAGAGTGAACTGCCGGGACCTTTTTACAGACGGGACTGGAGGAAACTGGGTGGATGAGGGGGAGGTTTAAATGCTGGGACTTATCAGAAAAGGGACTGGAGGATTCCTGGGTGATGACGGAGAGGGACTGCGGACTTATACAGGACGGGGGGACTGGAAAGGAATTTCCCGGGTTTATAAGGAGAGGGAAAGCTGGGACATTTAAGGCGGGACTGGGGATTTTTGGTGATTGACCGGAAGGGGACTGCCGGGAAAATTAAAAACAAAAAAAGGGCGGCACTGGAGGGATTCTGGGGGTGATAAAAGCGGAGAGGTGGAAAACCCGGGAAAATTATTTCAGGACACACTGGAGGATTCTGGGGGATGAGGGGAGAGGTGACTCCTTGGGAATTATTACAGACGGCACTGGGGGAAATTTTCTGGGTATGAAGGAAGGTGACCCGTGGGACATTTATACAGAACGGCACTGGGGTTCCCCGGGGGTTTAGGGAGAGGTTACTGGGAAAATTATTACAGGGCAGCAAACTGGAGGGTTTTTTGGGTGATGAGGAGGAGGTGACTGGGTGGGAACATTATACAGACGGAACGGGAGGATTCTGGGGGATGAGGAGAGGTTTAACCCGGTGGGAACTTAAAACAGACGCACGGAAATCTGGTGATTAGGGAGAGGTGAAATGCTGGGACATTTACCCGGAAAGGCATGGGGATTTTTGGGTTTAAAGGGGGGAGAGGTGACTGTGGGGCATTAATCCCGACGGGCCAAAATGGAGGATTTTCCTTTGGGGTGAGGGAGAGGTACTGCTTGGGGGCATTATAAAACGGCACTGGGGGATTCTGGGATAGAGGAAGAGGTTTACTGCTGGGACAATTTTTCAGGACGGCACTTGGAGATTCGGTTTGGTGAAAGGAAGGTAACCTGGCCCTTTATACAGGACGCAAATGGAGGATTCTGGGTTATTTGGGAAAAGGTGCCCGCTGGACATTTATACAGACCGGCAAAATGGAGGATTCTGGGTGAAAAGAAGAAAAGGGGGACTGCTTGGAAAATTATACCAGAAAGGCACTGGAGGATTCCCGGGTATGACGGGAGATTGGAAAAGCCGGAACTTTATACAGGGACACAAATGGGAGGATTCGGGGTGAATTTAAGGAGAGGTGCTGCTGGGACCCCTTATACAGGACGGAAACGGGGGATTCCCGGGGGGATGAGGGGAAGTGGGGCTGGGACATTATACAGGACGCCCCGGAGGGTTCCCCGGGGATGAGGGGAAAAGGTGACCTGCGGACATAAAACAGAAAACCCCTGGAGGGTTCTGGTGATGAAGGAGAGGGAAAGCCCCGGGAAAATTAAACAGAAGCACCGGAGGTTTTTGGGTGGGTGAGCCGAAAAGGTGGAAAGCCCCCGGGACATTATACAGGCGCCCCTTGAGGATTTTTTGGGGGAAAAGGGAGAGGTGACTGCGGGACATTAAACAGGGACGGCAAATGGGGATTCTGGTGATGAGAGGAGATGTTGACGGGGTGGGACATTAAAAACAGACGGCAAAATGGGGGATTCCGGGATGAGGGGAAAAAGGTGACTGCTGGGAAAAAAATACAGGGGCGGCACTGGAAGAAATTTGGGGAAAAGGGGAAGGTGAATTTTCCCGGGACATTATACCGGACGGCACGGAGGATTCTGGGGGATAGGGGAAAAGATGTGACTGCTGGGACATTATACAGACGGGGCACTGGAGGAAACTGGTATTGAGGAAGGTGACTGCGGGACATTATACAAACGGCACTGGGGGAATTTGGGGATACCGGAGAGGTAACTGCTGGGACAAAATACGGCCCATGGAGGATTCTGGGTGATGACAGAAAAGGGTGACGGCGGGGACATTAACAGGACGCATTTTGGAGATTTGGTGTTGAGCGGGAGGTGACTTTTGGGGGAATTATACAGGACCCCACGGAGGATTCTGGGTGATGAGGGGGAAGGGGGAAAATTTGGGACATTATACAGGACGGCACTGGAGAATTTTTGGGGTTATGAGAGGAAGAGGGTGACTGCTGGGCCCATTAACAGGACGCACGGAGGATTCTGGGTGATAAACCCCCGGAAAAGGTGCCCGCGGGACATTAATCCCAGGCCCGGCACTGGGGGAAAATTCTTTGGGGTTTGAGCGAGAGGGAGCGGGGAAACATTAAAACAGGACACACTGGAGGAATCTGGTGATGAGCGGGGGGGGTGCCCTGCGGGGAATTTAACCGGAAAACAGCAGGAAAGGATTTCGGTGATTTGGGAAAAGAGGTGAAAGCTGGACATAAACAGGACAGCACTGGGAAGGTTTCCCTCGTGATGACGGGAGAGGGGGACTGCCGGGACTTTAACAGGACGGAAAAAGGGGAGGATTCGGGGTGATGAGGGGAGAGGTGCCCTGCGGGGGACTTATACAAGACGGTACGGGAAAAGGGATTCGGGGATAAAGCGGAGAGGTGACTGGGGGACATTTATACAGAAGGGCACTGGAAATTCTGGGAATGACCGGAAAAGGGGGGGACTCTGGGAACATTATACAGGACGGCACTGGAGGTTTCCCCTGGGGAAAAAACGAGAGGTGAAATGCTGGGAATTTACAGGCCCGGCACTGGAGATTCGGGGGTTTTTGAGGGGTGTCTTGTTGTCAGGTTCCAAAAGGTTTTTCAGGACGTCGCTGCCCCTATTCCCCTGGAGGAGGGGGAAAGTAACTAAAAGGAACCGGGATCGGTACCAGGGGAGGTTGGAGGAACTCCGGCCTCTTACACCCCCAGGGGGAGCAGCGAGGCCCTTTTTTTGGCCCGGGGGGATTTGATGACGTCTCTCCCGGCCCTTGTCCTATAAAATGATTTTTCTCCAGAAACTTGCCGGGTTTTTTTTTTACATTTTCTTCTTCTGACCAACTTTCATTTCCTGATTATTTTTCTTCTGATCTTGGTCGGGGTTTTTTTCTCCGCGTCGTCCTTCTTCATCAGTCTTGAGTCTTCGATCTCAGCGGCTTTTTTTCATAAAAATTTCCCCCCTTCCTTAACATTTGGGCCACATTTTTTTTCTTTTCAGATTTTCCCCTCCTTTTCCCCTTCTCTCTTAGTTCTTTCTATCCCTCATTTCCCCCCTCCGGGGGGATTGTTTTCTTTTTCAGAGTTTTTTGGGTTAATTTAACTGATATTTTCCACCTAAACGCTGTCCCCGTTCCGCCCTCAAAATCGGGCAAGCTCAATTTTTTTCCCCCTCTCGGTTTGGCTTCCGGCCCCCCTCTTTGGCTGACCACTTTGTCACCCCTTCCCCTTTGGGCCCCCTCTTTCTCCCTCTTTCCTTTGTGACAAATCACTTTCCCCCCTTTCTGGCCCCAAAGTCCCGGATAAATATCGGCACCCCGGGCCGTCCCCCAACTCGAGACACAGTCCCCTTCCCCCGACCCTAAAGATGGAACGTTTTGGAGCCCCATCACCCGCAGTCCGACAGGAGGATTTTTCCCGCCCGTTCCCCCCCCGGGCCCTTCGTCTGTTACCCCCTTTGCTCTGCAAAGGAGAAAGCACAGAAACTTTTTTCCCTACTGGAGGAGGTCGGATCAACGCGCCCTGCTCTCTATAGGGGGTAAATGTAAAGATTTGGTAGCGGGGGGGGAGAGGAAAAAAAAAAAAAGCAAGGGGGCCCGAACACCCAAAAAGAGGTTTGGAACTAATGGGTTGCAATCCCTAAACTAAACCGCCAACTAGAAGCAGCCGTGGGGCTACCTACTGGGACCTAGACCCTCGGCAACAGCCGGAACTTGCTAACCTAAAGATAAAAAAAACAGGAAAGCTTTAAATGCCCCGGAGAAAGCACCAAAAAAGGAAAAAGGTCCCCCCACACATTTAATGGCGGTTAAACAAGACGAAATACAAACGTAGGCAGAAAAAAAGTGAGCAAACGCTGGGGCCAAAACACTGCCTAGACAGAACAGGACAGGACAGAATTCTATCTGCAACCCAGCAAAACACTAGAATAACTTCCAACACTTCTGAGTTTTTGAAATGCTGAATCAACACTATCTCGCCACCCGCTAAATCAGATCTCTTGGTGTGAACAAGAGCTAACCCCCCCGCCACTCAAATAGCAGGATAGAGCAATTGAACAAATAAACAGGCTACTGGGAAAAACAGAGAGTAGCACAGGCCCCAGGAGGGGAACTCGGCTAACCTCCCACAAAAGTGCAGACAAAAAAATGGAAATGGCAAACAAGATAGAAACAAGCAAACAAATAACTTATCTGAAAGTAGCAGACGAAGGCAAGACACCAGCTGACTTCCAAATGGACCAGGAAACAACAATTGATCACCGGCGAGGATTATGGAAGGCAGCTCACTTATATCAGCCCAGTCAGTCTCTCCTGATTGCCAGTCATCGCTTGCAGGTGATGGACTTCTACTATTCAACTATTTCCAACATGCTCACAACAGTACCCCCCCTTGAGGAGGGGTCACCGTACCCTCACCTGCCCCACCAGGTCGATCAGGATGAGCTCGGTGATAAGCAAGAACCAGTCTCTCCGCATGAATGTCAGAAGCAAACACCCAAGAATTGTCCTCCTGACCATAACCTTTCCACTTAACCAAGTACTGGAGTCTCCATCTAGCCAAACGAGAATCCAATATCTTCTCCACTGCATACTCCAGATTGCCCTCAACCAAAACAGGCTCAGGAGGCGCAGCCATAGGAACCACTGGCTCGACAAACCTTTTTAATAAAGATTTGTGGAGGACGTTATGAATTTTAAACGTCCTTGGAAGGGCCAAACGAAAAGAAACTGGATTAAGGACTTCCAAGATCCTATAAGGTCCAATGAACCTTGGCTTAAACTTTGGAGACGCAACCTTCATAGGGATATTCTTTGAGGACAACCAAACCAAGTCATCCACTTTAAACCGAGGACCATCAGTCCTATGCCGGTTGGCAAACCGCTGGGCCCTCTCCTGAGAGAGAGACAATTTATCCACTACTTGATCCCAATTTTGCTGCATTCTCTCCACCATAGAATCAACACCCGGACAGACAGAAGCCTCCACCTGCCCCGGAGGAAACCGAGGATGAAACCCGAAATTGCAGAAAAAAGGAGACATCAAGGTGGCGTAACTAGCACTATTATTCAAAGCAAATTCAGCCAAAGGCAAAAAGAGACCAGTCATCCTGATCAGCAGACGCAAAACATCTCAAATAAGTCTCCAAGGTCTGGTTTGTTCTCTCCGTCTGCCCATTGGTCTGAGGGTGAAACACAGAGGAGAAAGACAGCTGAACTCCCAGTTTTAGAACAAAATGTCCTCCAAAATCTGGAAACAAATTGGACTCCTCTGTCAGACACAATGTTCTCCGGAATGCCGTGCAAACGAACCACCTGCTGAAAAAACAAGGGTACCAACTCAGAAGAGGATGGTAACTTCGGCAGTGGCACAAGATGGATCATCTTGGAGAATCTATCACAGATCACCCAAATGAGTCATTCTCTGAGAGACAGGGAGGTCGGAGATAAAATCCATAGAGATATGGGTCCATGGCCTTCTGGGCACCGGCAGTGGCATTAACAATCCACTAGAGCGAGAACAGGGTTTGGAGCGAGAACAAGTCCCACAGGACTGCACAAAATTCCTGACATCACGAGATAAAGTGGGCCACCAAAAGGACCAAATCTCTAGTACCAAAAATACCGGGATGACCAGCCAACGCAGAGCAATGAACTTCAGACATAACTTTTTCTCTCCATTGGTCTGGGACATACAATTTCCCCGCAGGGCAACGTTCAGGTTTATCCCCCTGAAATTGCTCCAGGGCCAGTCTCAAATCGGGTGAGATAGCGAAAAGAACGACACCCTCCTTCAGAATGGCCGTAGGCTCAGTCCACATCAATACAATCCGCAAGGAAACTCCTAGAGAGGGCATAAGCCTTAACATTCTTAGTACCGGGGAGGAAGGAGACCACAAAGTTAAAACGTGTGAAAAAACAAGGCCCACATGGCCTGTCTGGGATTCAATCGCTTGGCTGATTCGAGATAGATCAAGTTTTTGTGCTCAGAGTGGACCGCAACTTGATGTTTGGTCCCTCCAACCAATGTCTCCACTCTTCGAACGCCCACTTCATAGCCAATAATTCCCGATTCCCACATCATAATTACGTTCCGCTGGGGAAAACTTTCGGGAGAAGGCGGCACAAGGGTTAATCTTAGAGGTTACAGGATCCCTTTGGGACAAAACGGCTCCTGCACCAATCTCAGAAGCATCTATCTCCACATGAAATGGTAGAGAAACATCAGGCTGCCGTAGAACAGGAGCAGAAGTGAATCTCCGCTTGAGCTCCTGAAAAAACAGAAACTGCCTCAGGAGGCCAATTCACCACATCAGAACCCTTTTTTGTCAAATCAGTCAGTGGTTTCACAATACCAGAGAAATTACTTATAGATTTACGGTAGAAATTAGCAAAACCCAAAAATCTCTGAAGAGCCTTCAATGAAGTGGACTGAACCCAATCACAAATGGCCTGAACCTTGACCGGGTCCATTTCAATAGCAGACGGAGACAAAATGAATCCTAAAAACGAAAAACCCCTGTACGCCAAAGAGACATTTCGATCCCTTAACATACAAACATTTCTCTCTCAAAATCCGGAATACCTCCGAACATGTTCCACATGAGAATCCCAGTCATTGGAAAATATCAAAAAAATTTGTCCAAAAAACGATCAGAAAAATTATCCCCAAATCCCGGAAAAAAATAGTTCATGAAAAACTGGAAGACGGAAGTGGCATTAGTGAGCCCAAAAGGCATCACTAGGTACTCAAAATGCCCCTCAGAGGTATTAAACGCTGTCCTTCCATTCATCTCCGCGCTTGATGCGAATAAGGATTATACGCCCCCTAAGGTTAAGCTTGGTAAACCAACTGGCACCTTTCAAATCTGGAAAATAAATCAGAAATCAGGGTAACGGATACTGATATTTAACAGTGATCTTATTAAGGAGACGATATCAATACATGGCCTCAATGAACCATCCTTTTTGGCCCCAAGAAAAAGCCGGGGCCCAAGGGTGAAGGGATGGTCTGATAACCCCTTCTCCTAAGATTCTTTGATATAAGATCGCTAGCATCACGCCGGGGACCGAAAATCAAAGAGCCAACCTTTTGGAAATTTTTCAACCGGGTGCCAACTCAATCGCGCAAACATAACTCCTATGAGGATAAGGACGGCAGAACTTACTCTCACTAAACACATCAAAAATCAGCCAAATAGTCAGGGACATCTTGAGACTGGGGGAGCAGAAAAAACAGGAGTGTCATTACGAACACATTTTACACCCCAACTGACCACAGACACAGCTTCCAATCCAAAAAGGGTTATGAGTCTGCAACCAAGAAAACCCAGTACAATATGTCATGTAAATTTTGTAACACCAAAAAATTTACAATTTTTGGGGTGCGGAAACCTTTATTACACCTGGGGTTTAAAACTGGGGTTTATTCTCCGCCAAAGGGTGAAATCAATACCCACAAAGGAATAGACCTCCACAGGGCACCATGGAAAACCACCAACGTTTGTCAAAATCCATGAGGTTCAGGCTGCTCCCGAATCAACAAAAGCCTGAGCCGAAAATGTGGACATGGAGCAAATAAGGTAACAGTCAACAAAAATTTGTCTGAACGCTACCAAGACAACTGAGCGCAAAACGTCTTCCCCCCTTAGGGTTTGATTTGAATAGTATGAAAGCGTCTCCACAATAGAAGCACAACTTATTACGCCCTTTTGAAACTCTTGAACGCTGAGCCCCAAAATCGCTCCACACACTGCAAAGGGCTCAGAGGTTTGCCACCACAATCAACCCCCCTCGCTATTTTTTACGCTCACGAAACGTCTAACAAAATTTGAATAGCCAATGACATAGAGTCATTGAGACCAGGGGAACAGGAAATCCCACCAAACGTCCCTTTACGGTTTCTGTCAGACCCTTCCGAAAAAAGGGCTGCCGGGCATCATATTCCTTTTTGTAAGGACTGCCCACTTTCGGAATTTCTGGGCAAAATTTTGCTCTGGGCTCTTGGGCCCTGATTCAATGCCAACAAAGTTTTCTCAGCTTTATCAGTAACATTAGGTTCATCGTACAACAACCCAGAGCAAAAAAAAAAACTTACAGTTTTTTTTTTATAATTTCAAAAATTTAACCGACCCCAAAAATAAAACTGGAGTAGGGATCTTTTCTAAAAGCAGGCAAACGAGGGAATAGGTAAACAATAAAACCCAACTTAGCAGCAAGCCTTCCACAACGTTCGGGAAAATGCTTATTTCCATTGCCAAAAAAAATCCTCCTAACAACCCCCAGAGCTAAAAAGGAAAAAATTACCAAAAAAAAAAAAATTTGGCTACTTTTTTTTTTTTTTCCTTTTTCCTTTTTTTCAGTACCAAAAGAATTTTTTAGTAGGGCCGGGTGGGGTTTTGTTATGATTTGGTAGCTGGTGGGGGGGACAGGGGGCAAAAAACACCAAGGCACCGAAAACCCCCCGAGGTTTTTTTGGGGAATAATGGGTTGCAGACCCCCAAACCAACCCCCAAAAAAAAAACAGCCGTGGGGGCCTAAAACCACGGTACCCCCAAAGCCCGGGAAAAGCCGGAAAAGCCTACAAACCAAAGATAAAACAGGAAAAAAAAGCCCCGGAGGAAACCCCCCAAAGGAAAAAAAACCCCCACCCCCAATTTGGCGCCTGACAAAAAAAAAAAAAAAACCCGGCAAAAAGATTTTGCAAAAAAGGGGGGCCAAAATGACTAAATAGACAGAAAAAAACAGAAACTTCCCCCAAAAAAACCCCCAAAAACCCCAGCAAAATTCCCCAAACCCTTTGATTTTTAAAAATCGAATCCAAAAGAAAACCCCCACCTCTAAAGAATTTCTTTGGGTGAACAAGAGGTTAACCCCCCCAAACCAAAAAACAAAAGGGGAAAGCAATTGAAAAAAAATTAAAAAAATGGTACGAAAAAAAAAGAAAAAACACAGGCCCCCCGAAGGGGAAAAACCCGGAAACCCCACAAAAGGGGAAAAAAAAAAAGGGGAAAGGAAACAAGTAAAACCAGCCCCCAAAAAAAATTTTTTAAATAAAAAAAAAAAAAGGAAGACACCAGCCCACCTTTTTCCCAAATTTTGGCCAGGAAGCAAAATTTTAAACAAAACCCAAAAAAATTTTTGAATTTTGAAAAACCCCAAAAAGGGGTCCCCCTTCTTTTTTAAGGGGTAACAAAACCCCAAAAAGTTTTTCCCCGGCCGCTCCTTTTTTCCCTTCAAGGTTCCCCATTAGAAAAAATTTCCCCCAAAATCTTAAATGAATGGTTTTCCCCAGGGGGTTGGCCCCCCAGGGCATCGGGGGGCACAAGGGGATAATAATCTTTTTAACCCCCTAAAGGGGGTTATTGTTTTGTAACCCCGTTAAATTTTTGGGGGTTTTTTTGTGGAACTGACCGAAAACTCTCCCTTGGTCCCTTTGTACATCAAAGGGGCCCTTACCCCCCGTTCCTGCCCCCCTAAAAGCCCCTTTTAAAAAACTTGAAGGGGGTAACCCCCGGTACCGGGGGGGCCCCCAAAAAACCCCCCCCCAAGCACTGTGACTTTTTCCCCTTAGAACCCCACAAGTAACTTTCCCCCTTAAGTCCCCAAACCAAAACTTTCCGTCACTGCACCTAAAATTTTGTGTTTTTATCGAGGGGGAATTTTTGGGGGGAAAAAAATTTTTTTAAAAAAGAATAAAAAAAATAGTAACTCGTCTTTTTTAAAAAACGAAAATTTTTTTCCCCCTCTTATTTTCCCAGAGGAAAACCCGTCCAGGAAAAGGGGGCCCGGGCCTCATGGGGACAAACATGAGCTTTTTCAAAAAAACCCCAAATTTCCCCCTTGGTTTTAAAAAAAAAAAACCCCTTCCCCAATTATCCATAACACCAAAATTTTTAAGAAAAAAAACCGCTGGAAAAGAAATGGTTTAAACTTTCTCCACTTTTCCCCCGTGTTTTTCCCCCCCCCGGTGGAGGGGAAAATTTTTTTTTTTGGGGGGGGATGTTTTTTTTTTTTTCCCCTTTTTTTGGGAAAAAAAAAAAAAAAAAAAAAAAAACTCCCCCCCCACTGGGCAACGATGGTCCCCCTCTGTCCCCTCAGGTTCCCCCAAAACCTCCGAATGCAGAGCAAAGAGCAATTTTGGCTTTGGCCCCCCCAAATTTTCCCAAAAACATCTTGAAAAGGGCCCCAAAAAAAATTTTTCTTGGGGGGGTCGAAAAACCCGGGGGGGGACCAAAAAAAAAATAAAAATTTAAATTTCCCCCCCGAAAAAAAAAACCCCAGAATTTTTCCCCGGTTTTTTAGAGACCTGTTCCCCATATATAGCCGATTAAAAAGGGAAAAATCCCTGTATTTTATCCCCTTTTCCCCCACCCGATTTAAAAAAGGGGGGGAAAAAAAACCAAAGAAAAAAGTCCCCCCCCGTATTCCCAGGGAAAACCCCTTTTTAAGGAGAAAAAACCAAAAACCCAGAGGATAATCAGGTAGAAAGACACGAAACCCCCACAAAAAAATGACCTGAAAAAATTGGGGGGCCGGCCCCAATTTACTTCTTTTTTTCCCGGGGTTGGGGAAAACCCCCTTGATTTAAAAGGGGTTTTTAAAACATAGAATTTAAGCACAAGAGGGATCAAAAAATATGGCCGATCCCGCAGGGGGAAAAAGGGGGGAGCCTCTCAAGTCTGTTTTTTGGGTCCAACCCCCTACACTCCCCTCATCCCCATCACAAAAATTTTTCAACCCACGTGGGGTAAAATTTGGGGACCCCCGGGGGCCCAAAAAATTTTTTTTTTTTTGGGAACAGTTTTAAAAAAAGTTTTAAATGAAAATTTTAAAAAAATTTTCCCCCCTAAAAAAAAAAAGGGCCCCCCTTTTAAAATTAAAGATAAAACATTTTTCCCCCCCCATTTTTAGGGAAAAAAATATATTTTAAAATTATTATCAAATTTTTTAAAATTTTTAAAAATTTTTCAGAAAAAGGGGGGTAAAGCCAATTTAAAAAATTTTTTTTGGGGCCCCCCCTTTTGGGGGTTTGTGGCTCCGAAAAATTTTTTAAAACCAAAGGGTTTTTAAAATTTTTAAATTTTTCCCCCCTTAAAGGGGGGGAAAAACTCCAATTTACTTAAACAATTTTACAGGTAAGGGGAAAAAAGGAAATTTAAAAGACATTTCCACAAAATTTTTTTTGACAAAAAATAAAAAGAACTGTAAAAAAAACCGGAAACTGACTAGAAAAAAAGAATGGCTTTTTACACAAGGATAATGGGCCTAAACCCCCACTTTTTAAAAACCACAATAAAAAGACCTCAAAAAGGGGGCAAGCCGAACGTTTTTCCAAAGGGCCCCCCCGGGGGGGGGGGGGGGGGTTCCCCCTTAAACTAACATCATTTTAAAAAACCCTTTTGGGGAACCCCGAAAATAGCAGAGGATGGGAAAACGCCCCCCAGGGAAACTTTACGAATTTTTAGGAAACTTTCCCCCGGGGAAAGGGTGAAAATACTACAAGCAAAAATTGCTCCCTTTTCCCCACCCCAAAAAAAAAACCGTTTTCAAGCGTGAAACTTTTAAAAAAGGGGGTCTAAAAAGGTTAAAAAAAACCATACAAAGTGCCCGAACTTTGCCCTTGGGCCCTTTTAAATTTTTTGAAAAAAATTTTTAAAAAAAAATAAAAATTTTATTTTTAAATTTTTTTTTTTGCCCCCAAAAAACTAAAAAAATTTTTTTTATCCCTTTTAAATTTTTTCCCCTTTTGAAACATTTTTTATCTTCAATTTCTTTAAATTTTCACAAATCATAAATTTTTTTTCCCGGGGGGCCCAAACCCTTTTTAAAATTTCCCCTGTGTTCCATCACCTTTTTTTTTTTTTCCCCCAAAGGGCTCTGGAAAAAAAAACCACCAAAGAGAAGGGCCCTTTTCCCCGGGGTCCCCCCCGGGTGTTCCCCCCGGGAAAAAGAATCAAAAAATGTCCCGAGGAAAAATCAGGTAACGCCTGAGGGCCCTGGGAAAACCCGGGTCTGAAATTTGGGGGCATTTTTCCCATTTGAGTCGTAGATTTTTCCCCAAAAAATTTTTTGGTTTCTTTTAATTTTGCCGAAATTTTTTTTTACATCTGATATAAACAGGAAGGGAAAATCCAAAATAAGAAATTTAAAAATAAGGAAAGAAAAAGAAAAAAGAAACGATGGCGAGGGGAAAAAACCCGTGGGTGGGGGTGACTGAAAGGAATTCCCAAAAAGATTTTTCCCCCCAGGTTAAAAGTCATAAAACCCCCTATCGAAAAATTTACTGTCCGTTACCCAAAAATACCGGAGGGGGAATCATGGAAAATTCCCCCATGCATGGGAAACCCTTTTTTCACGTTTTTACTCCGAATGGGCCCGGGGATGGGCCACTGCTCCCCGAAAAAAGTCCTTTTCGGGCACCCCATGACTTTAAAGGGGGCCCCCTTCACAAAAACTTTTTAAAAGATTTTTGGAAAAACAAAAATTTTTTTTTTTTTTAAAAATATTTTTAAAAATTCCTTTCCTTTTACTTTTTAAAAATTTTTTTTTTAAAACAATCCCCCAAAACTGCCAAAAAAAAATGACGAGCTTTTTAAAATTCCCAAAAAAACCCAAAAAACCCTTTCCTGGGAAAAATTTTTTGACTGAGGCAAAAAAAGGGGAAAAGGTAAAACCCCTTCCCGCCCCCAAATTCCCCGGGTGAACCCCCAATTTTAAACCCGCATAAAAATGGGGGCCGACTGTTTTTTGTTTTCGGTACGAAGGGGGGCGGTTTAAAAAAAAATACACCAAAAACATTTTTGGGAAATTTGGATTTTTCCCTAAACCCCGAAAATAAACCCCCCGCAAAATAGAGGCAGCCGGAGCGGGTTTCCCACATTTGGGCCCCCCCGACGCCTCGTCCCCAGCCAAAAAAAAAAAAAAAACCCCCCCCAAACCCAAACCCAAAAAAAAATAGGGAAAACTTTTCTGCCCCGGCGAACCCCCAAAATAAAAAAAGCCCCCAAACATGTAATGGCGTTTTGACAAAGGAAAAACTGACACAGAAAGAAAAAATAAAAGACAAAAACCCGGGGGCCCAAAAATAATTTTAAATAGAAAAAAAAAAAGAAAGGGGAAATTAAAGGGAAAAAACCCCCCCGAAAAAAAAAAAAAAAAAAAACCCGAAAAAAAACCCCCCCTCTACCCAATTTCAAAATCAAACCCGAGATCACACACCCCCCTAAAACCCCCTAAAATTTGTTCCTGGTGTAACAAAAAAAGCACCACTGAAAAAAAAAGCAAAAAAGCAAAAAAAACAAAACAGTGGCTGGGCCTAAAAAGAAAAGGGGAAAAGCCCCCTGAGGGGGCCCCCGAAAAGGCCCCCCCCAGAAGTCAGGAAAAATGGCCCCAAAAAAAATTTGCAAAAAAAATTTTAAAAAAAGAAAAATTTCCCCTTTTCTATAGCAGGGAAAGCAGACCAAAGAAAACCCGCCCGGATACCCAAGGGGAAACTGGGAAAAAGGGTTCAAAACCGAAACAAAAAATCACCGCAACCCTGATGGAAAAAAAGAATTTCCCCTTTAAAAAAGACCCCAAACATTTAAAACCTGATTCCCAAACCCCACCATAAACCGCTTGTAACCACCAAGGGAGCCCCCCTTCCAAACTCTCTCAACCCATTTACAACATACCCCCCCCCTTTAGGAAGGGGTTTAAACCCAACCCTCAAATTTTTGCAACCAGGGCCGGGCAGATTAAAATTTTTTTAAAGATGCGCACAAAAATCCCCCCTAGCAAAAAAATTTTCCCAAAACAAACAACCCAAGAATTTTCCTTTCCCACCAAAACCTTTCCATTTTTTAAACCAAAAAACTGGGAAATCTTTGTCTAGAAAAAAAGAGAAAAACCAATAATTTTTTTCAAACCACATAAATCCCCCCTTTTCCCCCCCCCAAACCCCAAAAAAGGGCCCCGAGGCACAGCAAGCAAAAAAACCCCGGCCCCCAACAAACCTTTTTCAACAAAGGAAATTGGGAAAAACGTTTTTTGGGTTTTTAAAAGTCCCCCGGAAAAAAAAACAAAATAAAAAAAAACAGGAAATTTTTAAAAATCCCAGAAACTTTTAAGGTCCAATGAACCTAGGCAAAAAATTTAGGAATGCAAACTCTCATGGGAATATTTTTTTGGCAACCGACCAATCCCCCCACTTTAAACCGGGGGACCATCATCCTATGCCCCTTCAAACCGCTGGGCCTTCTCCTGAAGAGGACAACCCCCACTCCCGGTCCCAAATCTGCGCAAGCCCCAAAAACAAGTCAACACCCGGGCAAAGAAGCCTCCCCTCTGGTTTCCTAAAAAAAAACAGGGTGAAACCCCAAAATTTCAGAAAAACGGAGACATCAAAGTGGAAAAGCCCCGCCCTATTTAAGAGCAAACCCCCAAAGGCAAAAAAAGAACCCATCATCCCGATGCAACAAAAGATCTTAATAATTCCAATGTTGTTTTTCTCTAGTTTGACCATTGGTTGAGGAGAAATGCCGAGGAGAAAGACAAATTTAACCCCCTTTAGAACAAAAGCCCCCAAAATCTGGAAAAAAACGGACTCCTCTGTCACCAATGTTTTCCCGAAAAGCCGTGTAAACGAACCCGGGGAAAAAACAACGCACCAATTCGAGGAGGAAGGCAATTAGGTATGGCACAAGATTATCCCCTTTGGAAAACCTATCACAAATTACCCCGATGGTGGTTTCCTGAGAAAAAGGGAAATCGGAAAAGAAACCATAGAGATATGGGTCCCCTGTCCCCTTGGGGACAGGAAAGGCATCAACAACCCCAGGCGAGACAAGGGGTGGGGCGAAGAAGCCCCCAGGGTGCACAAATTCCCGAAAACCCCCCGAGACAAGGTAGGCCACAAAAGGACCGACCAACCAAATCTTGGACCAAAAATTTTCCCGGGATGCCCAGCCAATGCGGAAAAAAATGAATCTCAAAAATCACACTCTTTTTTTTATTGGTCCGGGGCAAACTTTTCCCAAAGGCAGCGCCGGGCCTATCCTCCTGACACCCCCCAAAACAATCTCAAAAAAGGCGAGATGGCGGGGGAAAAAACTACACCCTCCTTCAAAATAACAGAGGGATCAATTCAGGAACCCCCAAGGAATCCCGAGAGGCTCCGCCTTAACATTCTTTGCCAGGAAAAGGAAACCAAAAATTAAAACGTGAAAAAACAAGGCCCCACCTGGCCTGTCTAATTGAGTCCTTGGAAATTTCCCCAATAACCAGATTTTTTTGCCCCGAAAGGACCACCCCCTGATTTTTGGCTCCCTCCACCAAGCCCTCCACCTTCAAAACCCCCACTCATGGCCAAAAACCCCCGTTACCCACCAAAATTTCTTGGGGAAAATTTTTTTTTCGAGAAAAAAAAGGCACAAGGGTTATTTTAAGGTCTCGGGTCTTTTTGGGACAAAAGGCACTCCCCCAAATTTTCAGAGGCAAAAACCCCCCCCCTGAAAGGCAAGAAACATCAGGGCTGCCGTAGAACAGGAGCAGAAGGAATCTTGCTTAAGTTCCTGAAATGCGAAAAATCCCCTCAGGAGGCCAATTCACCACACAAAAACCCCTTTCGGTCAAATCATTAATTTTTAACAATAAAGAGAAATTACCAAAAAATTTACGATAAAAAAGGCAAACCCAAAAAAATCTCTGAAGAGCCTTTAATGAAAGGTTGGGGCCCCCAAATCAAAAATGGCCCTAAATTTTGACGGGTCCATTTCCAATAACAGATGGGGAAAAAATGAATCCCAAAAAAATAGACTTCTGTACCCCAAAAAGACACTTTGACCCCTTCACATACGGGCATTCTCTCTCAAAATCGGAATCTTTTCGAACATTTTTCACTTTAATCCATCATTAAAAAAAAATCGATTCAACCAAAAAAAAACTCAAAATTTTGTCCAAAAAACCCGAAAATGTCATTCAGAAGGACTGGAAACAAAAATTTAGTGACCCAAGGGCTCAAAAGGTACTAAAAATTTCCCTTCAGGGGTTTTTAAAGCCGTTTTCCCATTCATCCCCGTGTTTTAAATGCGAAAAAGGGTTATCCCCCCCTGAGGCAAGCTTGGTAACCCAAGAAAATTTTTTTCCCCCTGGAAAACGGGTCGAAATCAAGGGAAGGGGTATTGTATTTTCCAGAATATTTTTTCAAGAACAAAATCAATACAGGGCCCTTAAAATGAACCACTTTTTTGGCCACAAAAAAAAAACCCGGCACCTAAGGGAAGGGGGTGGTTTTTTTAAACCCTTTCCCAAGATTCTTTATTAAAAAACCCGCATAGCGTCAGTTCAGGTACAAAAAGTTAAAAAGGCGACCCTTAGGAATTTACTCCCCGGGCACTAATTCAAGCGCAGCCCATATCCTTGGGGGGTAAGATCAGATTTTTACTTTCGCTAAAACACATCGAAAATCAAACAAAAATCGGGAACATCCTCAGCTGGGGGGGGGAAAAAAACAGGAGTGTTGGGAAAAAAACACATTGGCAGCCCCAACGGGTTACAGAACAGATTTCCAAATCCAAAAAGATTATGAACTGAAAAAGGGGAAAACCCAGCACGATAATTCATGAAATTATATAGACCAAAAATTTCAGCACTCCTGGATCAGGTTCAACCCCCAAAATTATAACCCCGAGTAAAAAAAAGGGGTTTATTCCCCACCAAAGGGGGAAATCACCCCGTAGGGAATAACTTCTGTGGGTATAAGGAAAACACAACGTTTAGCAAAATCATAATCCATCAGGTTAATACTGCCCAGAATCAACGAAAGCCTAGCAAAAATGAGGCCCGAGGCATATCAGGTGCAGTTAATAAAAACTTTTGTCGAACCCACCCAAACAACTGAGCGTGAAAACTCTTTCCCCCCCTTAGGGCAGCTGAAAAAACATAAAAAATCACCACATAAAACAAACCCATTGCCTTTCGAAACCAGACGCTGTGCCCCAACACCATCCTCCCTGCATGGGCTCACGCTGGTCCAAGGAACACCACTCACCCCATATTCTCCGTCACGCAAAACCCGTAATTTGAATCCTAATGAATAGAAATCATTGAACCAGAGGGGCAGGGAATCCCACCATAACATCCTTTACATTATCCGACGCCCTTCCGGAAAAGGGCCCCGCCAAAGGCGTTTTTTTCCTTTTGGGTTTCAGGACTCCCCACCTAGGGAAAATCCTGACAGAAAAACCCCCGGTCATCAACCCCTTTTTAATGCCAAAAAGGGCTTTTTCACTTGATCAAAATTAGGTCATCTAAAAAAAACCCCAAACCCCTAAAAAAAATGCATCAACAACACTCAAAACAGGCCCGGTTTGGGGAAAAAACCCCAATCCTAGGTCGCCGCGCAGGAAGAGATGACAATTTGAACCTCTCACTGCGTTTCCCGAGGACTTAGATTTTAAGGGGAAGAAACAATTTTTCAATTATTTTTGAAATTTCTGAAAATTTGCTCGACCCCTGAAAACAAATCTGGCATGGGGTTTTTGGTTTTCCCCAACAGGCAAACCCCGCAAGATAAAAGCCCCAATACTCTGAACCTCATGGCAAGCTGATCCACTAAAGGCCAGCAACGTGCAAACTCCCTGGGAAAAGAAACCTCCCCACACCAGAGTAAAAGGGAAAAAAAAAAAAAAATGCAACAACAGAAAAATTTTTCTCTGACAACTTTTTTTTTCCTTCAAAATATTTTTTTTCCTTCTTGGTACCATAAATTTTTATGGGCCGGTGAACTGTTATGTTTTCGGGACTGAGGGGTGCAGTAAAAAAGGAATACACCAGAGCATTTGGAATTTTGAATTTCAGACCCTGACAACCCAAAAACTAAAAGGCAACCGTGAGCGTTCCCCACTGTCCCCAACCCTCGTCCCCAGCCTGGAAACTAATACACCTAAAAAATAAAATAGGAAAGCTATCGCCCCCCCAGCAGAACCCCAAAAAAATAGAAAGCCCCCAAACTGTAAGGCGGTTAACAAAAGAAAACTGACACGAAAAAAATAGTAGACAAACCGGGGCCCAAACTATCTAAATAGAAAAGGAAAGGGAAGGCTTACGCAATCCCAGAAAAACCCCGAAAAAAAAAACCAACCTACAAATTTTAAAATCACCTGAACACACGACCTCAACCCCTAAAATTATTCTCTGGGGTAAAAAAACAGCGCCACTGAAAAAACTGCAAAAAAGCAAAAAATACAAAACACAGTTGGGGTGGACAAAAAATGAGAGGGCAAAAGCCCCCCGGGGGGACCCCAAAAAGGCCCCCAAAAGGCAAAAAAATGAAAAAATACAAAAAAAAAAAAATAAAAAGTTTTATTTATAGCAGGAGATGCAGACACGCACAGCAGGTACAAGGGAAAAAAGGGGAAAAAAGGTTTTAGACCGAACAAATTGACACCCGGGAACCCTGATGGGAAAAAATTTCCCCCAAAAAACCAATCATAAAACCCTGATTCCCAAACCCACTATACCGCTTTTAACCCCAAGGGAACCTCTGCTAAACTCACTCAAACCCCTTCACAACACCCCCACAGTTTTTCGTACTTGAAAAGACACCTCGAAAAGGCCAGCAGACCAAGAAAACCTGCGCCTCATTATGGGAAAGGATCCCTCGGCGGGGGTCATCTAATCTGTATTTTGTAGATTTTAATGGAAACCCTGATGTAAGTGCTTTAAGGGAAAGGACGGGATAAATGTGATCTAAAATGTGTATCCCAAAATGCTTTTATAAAATTTTTTAGTCACCCAAAAAAAAAAAAAAAAAACCCCCCACCAATTCCCTCATTTGTTAACAGAAATGTAGGAGGGCCCCAAAATTACTGGTAAAAATTTTTTAAAAATGACGTGACTAACAACAAAAGAAATACCAAAAATGACCCCCCAAAAACCCAAAAAACCCTTCCCCTGATCAGATTTTTCCAAATCGGGGTCCATACATTTAAAATTTAAGTCCGGACCCCCCAAGTACTTCGGGGGTGTCTCCAAAATATTGCTGACAAAAAGATGGGGCATACAAAAGGGGGCATTAAACAACCAGGGACGCAGTTACCCGGGGCACATAATGGCATATTTGCATGTTCTTTTGCAATTTCCATTCTGTTTTTTTTTCTGGAAAACACACATGGAGTCAAATTAAAACCCTACCCTTTTAGAAAATTCCAGAGTGGTGAATTCCCAAAAAGGGGATAAATTGAGGGGGATTCTTTTCTGACACTTGGGGGCTCTATATGGAGTCCCCCAAACTATTCATGTAAATTTTTTCTCCAAGAGTAAAAATATCGTTCTTCCCTCCTGATTGACATGTACTAAGCATTCGTACAACACATGGGGGTTTGTACGTTCACAGAAATTGTGTAAAAATTTATGTGCTCATTTTACCCTTTCCCCTCTTTGAAAATGTAAATCGGGGGCTAAACAAATTTTTTTAAGTGAAAAAATGAATTTTTTTTCTTCACTGTTCATTGGTAAAAACCATTTTTTGAAACACAGTGGATCAAAATTTTCTTTTTTTGTCCTCTAGATTTTTTTTTGTTAAAATGATTATTTACGGCCCAAAACAAAATTTTGGGGGGAAAAAAAAAGTCATTTTTAATTTTCACAGCCAATTTCTTAAAATTTTGTGAAGCACCTGTTTTTTCCAAAAATGCTCACATCCTTTACAAAATTTTCCTTAAAGGGGTGTAGTTCCAAAATTGGGTCATTTTGGGGGTTTTTTCCACCGTTTAGGCACATCAGTGACCGCAAACACAACAGGCTCCGCTATCTAATTTTAGCCGATTTTGCTCCCAAAAATCAAATTGCGCCCCTTCATTCCAAGCCCTCCCTGCTCCTAACCATAGTTTTTTTTTCCCAAAATGGGTATAAGAAAAATCGGGAAAAACACAACAAAATTTTTTTCTTTTTTTCTCCTGTTATCCTTGTAAAAAATGAAATTTTTTTGGGGCTAAAAAACATTTTTGGGGAAAAGGGAAATTAAATTTTTTTCCTTTTCCACTTTGCTTTTTTTTTCTGTGAAGCACCTAAGGGTTAATAAACTTCTTGAATGTGGTTATGACACTTGGGGGGAGCAATTTTTAAAATTGAGTCACTTTTATACGATTTTTTTTCTGTCGCATGGGCCCCCCCAAATCACTTAAATGTGTTGTGGTCCCTAAAATAATTTTTTTTTGTAAATTTTGTTGTAAAATGGAAATTGCGATAATTTTTTTTAACCCTTTAAACCCCTAAAAAAAAAAATTTAGTTTTAGAAATGATGGAAAAGTAACAAGTGGAAAAAAGTGACTTAAACAAAAAAAAATTTTAATAAATATCTGGGATAAAGACATAGAGATTCAAAATTTGAAAACGGGGAAAAAAAACCAAATTTTTTTTTTATTTTCCCTAAATAAACAAATCAAATTTTACCCACTGACAGGGGGTAAAATACACAAAAAAAAAGTCTTAGAATCCTGGGGTGTGGGGAAGCTCCAAGTTTTTTTCCACATAAAGCAACGCCGGCAGAATTGCAAAAAAGACTTTCCAAAAAAAAAAAAAAAAATTAAAAAAAAAAAAAAAAAAAAAAAAAAAATGGCTTGGTCCCTTAAGGCCCCTCTCACATAGGATATCCAGCAAAGCGCTGAGTCCCCAAATTTTTTGTGACGCAGCGCGACTCCCCACTATCGCTGTGTGGACATTCAGCGACGATCAGCCCCCCTTGGGGATCCGATCTCCTGAAAATGTCAGGAAAATTTTTTTGATCGCTGGTCCCCGTACAGGCCCCCATCGCTGCGGGTGACGGGGGGAGCCAGCAACCCCTGGAACCAAGGTACACACGGTTCCAGGCCCCCCCCCGGGGTTGGCCCTTAAACCCGTGTTAAAATTGGGCCAGCCCCGACAGGGAGCTGGGAACCAAGTAACAGGGGTTTCCAGGGGACCGCGCAGCGCTTGAAACCCGAAATACCTTGTACCAGCCCCTGCATCAGGGCGTGGTATCCAAGGGACACTGCGGGTAACTAAGGTGTTTCCCGCAGTGTCCCTTTTCTGATCGCTGCCCTGACTGCCTTTTGGCAGCCCACAGCGATCAGTAGCGATACACCACGATCCCCGACAAAATGCAAAACTTTGTCGGGATCGCTGGGATCGTTTTGTGAACCCAGCTTTAAGGGGTTTTTAAAGTGTCTTACTTTTTCAGGCCTAAGGGTTCCCCACAGCATTGGCCAGTGTTTCTCAAAATCCATCCCAAGACCCACCAACGGTCAAGTTTTTTGGGTTTCCTTATTGCATAGGTGATGGAATTATTTCTTGACAGGTGATAAATTATGCC
>JARQOD010000636.1:0-134118 GCA_033576555.1 Oophaga sylvatica
AGTTCTCTCTCAGTATAAGGGGTTTTAACCGTCACGGAGAGCGAAATTTTTTTGTTCTGTATAATCTCATGATTTTATCGTAGGGGGTTTCCCGGGTTACAGCTCAAAATCCTTTTTTTGGTTGAAATCGTGTTTAAAACCATGGGGGCTGCCAATTTTTTAAAAACACCTTCTGTTTTTTTCCTCCCCCCGGCTCAGGAGTTCCTGATTTTTTTGTTGATTTTTCGATGTTTTTAAAAAAGTAAATCGCATCTTCCTCCCCATAGGCTACTGCCTATTGAAATGCCTGGTAAAAAATTCCCTAAAGGTCGCCTTTTTAACTTTTCTTACCTGAACAAACCTATGCGGTCTTAACAAGGAGTCAGGGAGAAGGGTCATATCAACCTCCTCTTCACCCTTAGTGCCGGTTTTTTTTGGCCAAAAAGGCCGTGTATTGATTACGTCTTTTAAAAAATTTACTGGAAATAAAAATATCCTTACCCTTTTTTCGACCTTTTTCCGGGGTGAAAAACGCTACTTGGTTTACCGCTTCCCCTCAGGGGGTTTTAAAAACCTTTTTTCCATAAAGCACGGGGAAAAATGGAAGAGGCATTTAATACCCCGGGGGGGCCTTTTGAGTACCTTGATGCCCTTTGGGCTCACTAACTCCTTTCTTCCGTCCTTCATAAATATTTTTTCAGGTTTTTGTGGATAAATTTCTGATTGTTTTTTTGGGGATGATACTTTTTTTTTTCCAATAGGGGACTCTCATTGAAACATTTCAACGTATTCCAATTTTGAGAGAGAATGCTCTGATGTGAAGGATCAAATGTCTTTTTGGCGTACAAAGGATCTCATTTGGGGGATTCATTTTGCCCCATTTTTAAATTGAAATCCCCCGGTAAGGGTTTTCGGGCCATCTGTGATTGGTCCAACCTACTTCTTTTAAAAGGGCCCCCTTTCAAATTTTTTTGGGGTTTTTGCCAATTTTTATCGTAAATTATTTAATTTCTGGTTTTTATTGTTAAACCATTAACTGATTTGCCAAAAAAGGGGGTTCTGATGTGGAAATTGGCCTCATGAGCGCTCGCTTTCGGAACTTAAGCAAATTCACTCTGCTCCGTTCTACGGCACCGATTTTTCTCTGCCATTTCAGGGGGTTTATGCCTCAAAAATTTGGGGGGGGGCCCCTTTTTTTCCCAAAGAGATTCAAACCCCTTAAAAAATAACCCTTGTCCTTTTTCCTCAAAATTTCTCCTCTGAAGTAATTATGACGTGGGTAAGGGGATTTTGGGCCATGAAGGGCTTTGAAGGGGGGAGACTTGGCTGGAGGAGCCAAACATCAGGGTGGCCTTACGACCAAAAAATCGGTTTATCGGAATCTGCCAAGCGACTTAATCCTAAGGGGCCGGGGGGGGGCCTTTTTTTTAAAAACGTTTAATTTTGGGTTTTCCCCCTTTTTTCCGCACTAAAATGTTAAGGGCCCCCACCCCCTCTCGAGAGTTTCCTTGCGGACTCCCTGATTACTGATCCTTCTGTTTTGAAAAAGGGTATTTTTTTTTCCGCACCGGGGCCCAATTTGAGACTGGCTCTGGAGGGGTGTCAAGAATAGGCCCGAGCGCTGCCCGTTGGGAAATTGTTTGTCCCGGCCGTGTAAAAGGAGTGTATTCTAATTCATTGTTCCGCTTGGGGCCGGCAACCCGAATTTTTGGTACCAAGACTTGGTTAGTGGGTCCTTTGGTGGGCCACCTTGTTCGTGATGTCAGGGAATTTTGCAGTCCTCGGGACTTCTCTCGCTCCAAGCCTTGCCCCCCGACAGTGTTTGTTATCCCTTGCCTGTGCCCAAGAGACCATGGCCCAAAAATTCTATTTTTCATTTCCGACCCCCCTTTTATCAAGAATGACCCTCGGGTGATTTGTGATAGGTTTTCCAAAAGATACTCTTGGCCATCCTAAGTTCCCCTTTCCCCCTCGAATTGGTGCCTTTGTTCCTTCACACGGGGTTCGTTTCCCCCGGCTTTTCCCGAGAACAGTGTCTACAGGGAGTCCAGTTTTTTTCCAGTTTTTTTAGACCTTTTTTTCTAAACTTGGTTTTCAATGTTTTTCTCCTGGCTTTCATCCTCAGACTAATGGAAAAAGAAAAACAAACCAGAAATTGGAACTTATCAAATGCTTTGTTCTGTGACAGATAGGGGGCTTTTTTTTTGCCTTTCTGGTTGCTCTTAATAATGGGGGTAGCTCTCCCTTTGATGTCTCCGTTTTTCTGTAATTTTGGGGGTTTTACCCCCCGATTTTTCAGGGCAGAGGGGGGCTTCTGTCTTCCGGGGGTTTGACTCTGTTGTGGAGTGTATGAAACAGTTTGGGACCATAGGGGGAGGTTTTCCCTCCCAGAAGGGCCCAGGGTTTTTCAACCGGGGATAACGTGGCCCTCGGGTTTTAAAATGGGGATTGGTCTGGTTGTCCTCAAAAAATATTCCAGGAGGAAAACTCCTAAATTAACCTAGGTTTTTGCCTTAAAAGATCATGGAGTTTTTTTAATCCGTTTTTTGTTTGCTTCTTCCAGGGACATTTTAAATCCATAACGTTTCCACAAGTCCTTTTTAAGAGTTTTGTTGACCGTGGTTCCTACCTGTGCCTCCTGACCCTGTTCTGGTTGGGGGCAATCGGAGTTTGGGTTAGAAAAAATTGAATTCCCCCGTTTTCTAGACGAAACTCCAGTTTTGGGTTTAAAGGGAGGGTTTTTTGTCAGAAGACAATTCTTGGTTTTGTTGGGGGATCCATGCTAGGAGACTCATCCGGCATCAAAAACTCATCCTACCGACCTTTGCCAAATGGGGGTTCTGACCCCCCCCAAGGGGGGGAAAAATGTTGTGAAAGGGCTTGAAATGTTCTAGAGGGGCCCCTCTGGTGGTTACAAGGACGGACTGCCCTGAAGATTTGGGTTGGGGGAAAAGGTTTTACTGACTGGTCTTTAATAAGTGAGCCCTTCCCATCAGGGTTGCCGGTATCAATTGTTTGGTCTCAACCTTGTTCCCCTTTTCCCTTTTTGTACCTCTGTGTCGTTCGCATCTCCGCAACAGATAAACATTTTCTTTTTTTGTTTTTGTGCTTGATTTTTGCATTTTGTCCTGCACTTTGGGGGGGGGCCTTTTGGGGCCCCCTCCGGGGGTTTTTTGCCCCTCATTTTTTTCACCCTGATGTTTGTACTTTGTTTTCCCCGTTTTTTCAGTGGCCTGTTTTGATTTGTTCCCCAAAAACTAATTTTTGGTGGTAAGGTCATGTGTCTCAGTTTTTTTGAAATTAGTAATTGGGGTGCTTTTCGGGTTTTTTTGGGGGTTTTGCAGTAAGCCCCCTTCTATCCTTTTCTATTTAGGTATTTGGGCCCCAAGTTTGCTCATACTTTTTCTTCTGTGTCAGTATTTTTTTTGTCTAACCGCCTTACTTTTTGGGGGGTTTTTCTATTTTTTTGGGGCTCCCGGGCAGATACTTCCTCTTTCATTTTGGGGTTAGTTAGTTTCTCAGGCGTGACAGGCTTAGGACCAACGAGGGACCCACGCTGCCTCAGTTGGGTGTTAGTCAGGGTACCTCCCCCAAAATTCCAACTGCTCGGGGATTGCCTTTTTTTACCTGCCTCCTCACAACCGAAACATAACACACAAGTTTTACAGAGTATTTGTTCTTGTACCTTAAAAAACCCTAGGTTACAAACAGGAAAAGGTTTTTGAAAGAAAAATCCAAAATTCCGCACGGCTTTCCCCTGACGGGGCAGCCATGATGGGGTTAATGTCAGCGTCCCCCGACCCATCCCTTTTTTGGGGGTCGTGGATGTCATCATCTGTGATGCGACTGAAAAAGGGGGCGGGGGGGGAGCTTACCCTTTTAATACTTGTCTGTCTGGGCACTAATTTCATACTAAAACTATTTCATTTGGCGACCAGAACGGGCTCCACATCTCTCTACTTTCGCTCTCGGGACCTCCGATCCAAGTTAGCCGGAAAATTAACCAGGCCTTCTTCGGTTAATAAGTATGGGGGTAGCACGTGTGCATCTGTCCTCCCCAAAAGGTAGCTAACACCCTGACATCGGGGGGCCGATCCTGGGAACACCTGCAACTGGGGGAGATTGCTCAGTCCGGGGCACGGGGCTGCAGCACGTACCCTGGTGACCCCCAATGCATTCCCCAAATTTCTGGAAAGGGGGCTTCTGTCTATTAAGGGGAAATTTTTACGCCAGCCTCAGCACATGGGCAGATCTAATATCTGGAATAGCATCTGGCTGTTAAAAGGGCTACTCTACGCCAGCTTCACACATCTCCTGTGAAGAAAGGAGATAGTGCCAATTCAATATCTCTCCCTTGTGTAAGTAACACAGGCGAATCAATAAATCCTTAGTTGTAGTTTTCCCTGTACCAAAGGGTTTTTTGGCAGCAGTGAAAAAACTGCATCGGGCCCCCCCGTTGGGTTGCAATCCATTAAATAATAAATTTTTTTTCAAAACCCGGGTCAAATAAATCTAATTTCCAGGTTGCTGACCATGGCGATAACCCAAGCTGCAGCGCTATTTAAACAAAAAACCAGATTTTTGGCTCTGAGCGGGGCCCTTCGATTGCGATTTCACTGCATAGCTACCAGGCAGCCGCACAAGCCAATCTAAAATAAGCGCGATAGCGCTAAATTTCTTTTCCCTGTTTTGCTCTCCCAAAAAAAAATTTCTGGTGACGCAAATCCGCAAGGGTTTATAACAAAGCCCCCTTTGAAAAAGATAAAAGGGACGGTTCCCTCTGAAACGCAAAGGGGTTTTGTAAAAAACTTTTTCCCCAAGGGGCTTGGAGGGGGTACCCTCTGTGGAGCGGAAGACCCTTAGGGGCAAAGGGTCTCTTTCTCAGAACCCAAAAAAATTTTCCTTGGGGCCCCCAGGTTACACAGATACGGCCCCTAAGCTCTGGCATTAGTGCAGGGCGTCCACCCCGCCATCCTAGCCCCAATTAAAAAACCCAAGGCTGAATTGGGGTTAGTCCCCCTTCCTAATTTCGATTTTTGGAAGGGTCGGGGTTTGGGGATATAAAAATCTCTAGCCCCGGGGGGATTCTAAACCCCCTCGGGAAAAATTAATTACTATTCCCCAAACCCAATTGATTTCCTCATGCGAACCAAGGGGAACGGAAGTCCTAAAAACCTCTTTTTTGGCGGGCCCACGTTTTGTAGCCCCCCCTCCAAACCCCTTTGGGCCCAAAAAAGAACCAGACATGATTACCCGGGGGTAAAAATAGGCCTCCCTTTCCGTCTGGCAAAACTTTGGGGGTACCCAACATAAGGGTTCCAACGGTCGGAAACGAGAATGTCTAACCACCTTAAGGGGTTTTAGATTCAGGGGCTTTTTTCCTCCAACTAGCAAATAATTGACGTTGCCTTTGGGGAAAAAAAAAAGGTTTCCCCAAGGGGGGGGTACTCGGGGTCAAGGGGAATTTTTTGTCATCATCCTTGCTCAAAGCACGCCGTCCCTATGGATTACTGCCCCAATAAACACTGGTTTTTAAAAAAACACCAGATTAAAAAAAACAACTAAGCTTTTACAAGCAAAAGGGTATACCCAAAATTAGATAAAACAAATAGAAAAAAGGGGCAAGAACCATAAATTTTAAAATTTTTTATATTTTTAATTAAAACCAAAAAAAAATCATTAAAAAATTCAGAACAAATGCAATACAAAAATGTTTTTAAGGGGCACAAACACATAATAAAAAAAAGACGGAACTACAAAAAGGACTAGGGATATTTAAACTCCAAATGGTATACAAAAACCCCAAGAATAAATTCAACATATTCCTCATATACAGGGAAAAAACAGTTCAAAAAATATTCCCGACACAAATCACGCCAAACAACAGACCACTGCAACCCCCCAATAATTTTAAAAAAGACAACCCAAGTAAGCCAAAAACCGTCAAATCGTGCACCCCAAAACCTTTTCCCCGGGGGGCTTCCCAAGGGCTTTTTCCCATACTATAGAGACATATTTTGAATCTTTTTTTTGGGGGTTTATGTAACCTTTTGGAGTCTGATATCCCTACCTATTATGTTAACGTCATTTTTTATTATTTTTGTGACCTTTTCACAACTTTTTTTAGTATATGAAAATTATTCGATTTTTATAAAGATTTTTATTGAGCATTAATTAATAAAAAAAAAATTTTTTTTACCTTTTATGGTTTCATTGCCCCTTTTTTTCTCTTTGTACATAAACATCGGGTAAAAATGTTCCAGTTAACATACAAATTACCACCGGAAAATTCCCCAAACCAGTTTTTTACCTTCCCGGGGATACCCTTTTTCCTTTTTTCTCCCCGAGGTTTTCATGGGGTTTTTGGGACTTCCGGGGCTACAGGGTCACAATAAATATAAAGGGGAATACGGGGTTAGTTTTTTCGGGGGTGAGAATTTTCTCCCATGAGGGGGGGCACCCCCCCGGGAAGGTGGCCTTAACCCCCGCGGTCTGGATGCACTCCAGAGCAATTTTGGACATCCGTATGTTCTCTAAAAGGCGCAGAGCCCTTTTCCTAACACTGCCTTATGACGCGCTATAGATCTATCCCCCGAAGAGCCTCCCCTTGGGGTTTTAAAACCCTGTCTGTCCCCAGATCCGGCCATGTCCTTATATCGGGAAAAATCTGGCTTGGGGTTTATGGGGAAATGGTCTCCCCTGGGGAGCGGGTTCTCTTCGCCAGAAAAAAGGGGGGTGCCTACTCCATCTTGATTACAGGGATTAAACACAATCACCAAAAAAACAAATCCCCCTCCCCGATTTTTAAAATTGTTCGACAGACTTCCAGGGCTAAAATTTTCACAAAGTTAGATCTGCGAGGGGCCTTCCTCATACGAACAGTGAGGGGACGGTGGAAGACAGCCTTTTACCTGATGCCACACGAACCTCTCTCACTTCAATGTGTAATGCTCCCCATCTTCCAAATTTCGTTAATGATATCTTTTTGGGATTTATTGCTATCTTCGGGGTATAAAATTTTTATGAAATCCTAAAAATTTTCCCCAGATCTCCCCACCCAGAGAGGATTTTTTGCAGATTTATGAGTTTGCGACAAATTCTCTGTTAAAACGGGCAAAAAGCCAGTTCGAAAAATTCCTTACCTTTTTTTGGGGGACATTGTATCCATAAGAGTTTTGGCCGATCCACAAAAAATTGGACCGTACAAAAAATTGGAGAACCCCTTTTTCTGAAGGGGGGTACAGCGTTTTTATGGGGTTCATAAAAATATTACGAATTTAACTGCATTTTTCCACACTGGGCTCCTTTGGCCACGCTTACCAAGAAAGGTGCCAACCCAAAAAAAAGGTCTAAAAAACTCTGAGGCTTTTGGGAGTCAAGTCTTACTTTTTCGAAGCTCCCATCCCCCCATCGGCCGAAGTCAAAAACCTTTTTTCTTGAATCAATGTCTCCTCTGTAGAGCAGGGGGTGTCCCTTTTCCCAAAAAAGGGGGAAAGGGCTGAAAACCTTTTTCTTCTCTCCAAACCTTTTCCTCCAGCGAGAGGAATTAAAAGAAAAGGGGATAAAAATTACCCCGCCATAAAATTAGCTTTTGTTGAATGGAGGTATTTTTGAGGGAGCTAAACAACTTTTTGGGTTTTTTTCGACCATAAAACTCTCGTAACTGCAGACGGGGGAGTTCTCAAACCGAGGGGAACTCGGTGGGCCCCTCTTTTTTTGCCCATTCAATTTTCCATCAACTTTTTTAAAAGGGGAAAAAAAATCCTCGGTCCCCTGTACGACGGGGGGTGTCGAGCCAACTTATCGTTCTTTTCCAAGTATCAAATGGGGCCCGGGACTCTAGACCAGGTTCCACCCGGGGAAATTTTGTTCCTTCTAAAATCAGAATGAGGTGCCTCATGGCACATCCCCAAATTTAGTAAATTTTTAAACAAACGTAACACTGGGTTCCTCCAACCTCGTATTGGGCCTCTGTTTCCCGGATTTAAAGAATACATCCAAGGGTGCCCCTCTCGAGAAATAAATGTCCCCCTCAAGTCCCGGGGCTTTTTCATCCTTCCCCCGGGGATAGACCATGGGACTGATTGGGATGGATTTCGTGGTTAGTTCCCCAAGGGCCCCGGGTAATACGACTAATTGGTTTTCCCGACCATTTTCTAAATGGTTCACCTGGTCCCCTTCCCCCCCGGTTTCCTTCTTCCCGGGTTTTTGGGGTCACTGTTTACATCACGTTTTCCTCTTCACGTATGCCCATGGATTGTCTGGATCGAGGCCCTATTCACCCTCGTTTTTAGAGAATTGGAAAATTTTGGGATATTAAAAAAGAACCCTCTACTGACCATCACCCGGAACCAATGCCTGGTGGGGAAGCCTAATCAACCTTGTGACATACTTTTACCATTTCTTTTCTGCCAACCTAATAATTGGCAACTTTTCTTCCCTTGGAAGTTTGCTCTAAACAAGCACTGGGGGTTCCCAGGTCAGACCCCTTTCCTTTTGAAAATGGCAGTCCCCGGTTCCATCCCTAGCCAGTTTTAAACCGGGGGGCTTGATTGAGATTGGGCAAAAGGGGGCGCGGGGGAATCTGGGACAAAGGGGGGGAAGCGCATTGGCCCCCAAAAAAAAGGGGGAACAGTCGGTGACACTCAACGTCGTCCACTCCCTATCCCTGGGGGGCAGGGTCTGGCTCGCGCTCGCAATTTTAAGGTCGCAGGGAACTGCTAAATCGCTCCCCTTTTATTTTGGCCCTTAAAAAATTTTGGGGCAAGTAAATCCCAGGTGTATCGCTGCAATTGCCTGGGGCTTTAAAATACTGACACTTCCATGTTCATTTGAAACCTGTTCGCCTGCGAAATTCCGGGGAACTCAGCACCTGTAGACACCCGGGGGTGAGGATTTCGAGGTAGAGGGGGTTGTGTGTTAAAATGGTTCGTTGCAAAAAAATCTATTGGTACAACTGAGGGATCACGGTTCGAGTATGTTTTGGGGGAACCCGGGACCAAAATCATTCTCCCCTCTTTTTTAAATATGACATCAAGTAAGGAAAAATTTTTAGCATCGGAAACAGCGGGGCCCAAAACCGGGGTCAGGGGTCTTGGTCTCCCATCCAGGTTCACTGAGGCAGATGCTGCCAGCTTTCTGTCAACCCCCAAAACCCATAATAACCAAAGGACAATTTTTTACCAGAGTTTTGTTCAAAGTACCTTTAAACCAGTTCAGAACGGAAAAGGCTGTTGCAAGCCTAAGCCCCAAAAATTTCCCCCGCACGTGCAGTCTTGACATGGCACCTGTTTTTGTGGATAATGTCAGCTGATCCTCTGACCAGCATCGCCTTTTGGGTCGGGGATACGTCATCGGGGAGGCGATTGACGAGATGGCTGGGGCGGAGCTTAGCCCTTAAGTAGCTTTTTCTGTCCGGGCGGCAATCAAACTAAAAGGAGTGCCATTGTACGTACCTAATCGGGGTCCACATGCTCTCTAGCTTTTGCTCACGGACCTCCATCCCAGATTTTGCTCAGCAAAATTGACCAAGCCCTTTTGGGGAGGTTAAAATCTACAGGTAGTTCGTAGGCAGTCTGTCTCTGTCAAAGGGGAGCTATACACCCCACAATTTGGGCGCGTACCTTGCACCCCCCCGCTGAAAAAGGGGCATTGCTCATCCGTGCACACCGCTGGCACACATACCCGGGGTATCGCTGCCCCCAATATCTGCAAGTGGCTCTGTGCATTAACAGGGCTACTTCTGACCACCCAGCACATGGGGCAGTCTATATCTGCAAGTACCATGTTTTTTTTCAGGGCACTCTACCCCAGTCTTAGCACATCTCCATGAATTAACGGAGATAGTGAAAAACAAATCTCTCTCCTTGTTAATGTTTTATACAGTTCATATAGTGCTTGTGTTTGGGGGCGATAAAACACAGGATCACACCATATAGAAATCCTGATTACTTCATAAAGTTGGCAGAAATATTCCCATTGCAGACACAAAACAGAGACACGCGGGGCCGAGTAATCCAAAAAATCAGCAACCTCCCAACACAGATTCAGGATCTTCTTCTCTGTTACCGAAGCCATGCAAACTGGGTCTTTAAAGAGCAGGGTTAGAGTCCCCCAATTGCTTTTTAAATTCCTCAGAGGGAAAAGCTGGGTACAAGGGCCAAGGGGCCACAGGATCAATCACAGGTCACTGCAGGCTAATTCTGAAGCACTGATTGCTCACTTGGCGCTAAAAAGCAAAGAAGAATCGGGGGGAACATGCAAGCGGAACCCATTTTTCTGAGGGGGAAATACCAGCAAGACAGAAATAAAAGGCTTAGAACAAACGAGTTTTAGGGGAAATATACTAGAACCTTTCATTTTTCCCCCCTTAAGACAAGCCTGGGGGACCCCCAGACCAGGCTTTTTTGGGGGGACCTTGATGAAACTGACGGGCAAGGGAGCATTAACGTTTTTGACCGGTTCCCAAGTTTTCCTCCACTGGGTAGCCCCTGCCATTTAACAGATATTGTAACTGATTTCTATACAACCTGGAAACTAAAAAACCCTTTCCCCCCCCAAAACTTCCTGACCATCGACTACCTGGGCGGGAAGGAAGGGAAACCCCCGGAAACTATTGGGGTCGCAGCCCCTTTGTAGGGAACATAAAAAAAGGGGGGATTCTCATAGTTCTGGGGGTTGAAGACGACAACAACGGCCTTATAATTTTTTTGATTTTTTTAGGGTCCAAGGGCTTATGTCCCAATTAGACGATAAAAACCTAACTTTTAAATTTTTTGGTTTTCAGCCAGACCAAAACTCCACCTTGAAAAATGGTGCAGTTTTTGAAATTTATCTGCTGCTTTCTTTTTCCTTTCTTGAGCCATTCCAATTTTCCTTTAAAATCCATATTCTTTTTAAAGACGTGATTCTTTTAGCCCTTGCTGGTAAAGGCGTTTTTATGGGAAATCGTGTAGAATTTTAGGATGATAAAACCAGATTAGAGTAAAAAGGGGGCTGTTTTTTGGGGGGCACCTGAAGTGTTATAAAGAGAACTCACTAATGGAATAACCCCCAATATCCTGTAGTGGCAATAAAGCAGCGGGGGTACGCTCCAGGGTTGATTGGTTCGTTCGGTCTTCCATTATCGGGATGAAAAGCAGAAGAAAGGTTTTCTTTTTGCCAAGCGCACAGAAATTTTTTCCAAACCTAGAATGAATTGCACCCCTCATCCAAAAAACCTTTCCGGACTCCATGTAAGCGAAAACATCTTAATCATCAAACGATGTCTTTTTGCGGGTAAGCCCCCAAGGATAAAAAAGCTGCCTTTGTTAAGGCAAACCCCACAAATGTGTTCTTCCCCTAAGGGGGTAACCCCAAGAAGTCTAAAATGGACCCCAGGGGGGGCGGGGGGGGGGAAAGGGGTAACAGCCATTGGGAGGGGCGAGGTGTTTTGCATCTTGCACAACCTCCAAAAGTGACATAATTCAAAACACCTTTTTTGGAAGGCCCCCAAAAAAAAACGGAAAGAAATTCCCCCGTGCTTTAAAAATTCCCCTATCCCACATCTTGGAATGGGAAAAGAGTTGCAATACTCTTTTCGACTTTTTTAGGAAAAACAGATTGCCCTGAATCCCACACCATTCTTAAAGACAAATTTTCGCCCCCTTGGGGGTTTCCCCAAAAAGGGGAACCCAGGATTTTCCCCTTATTCCTTAAGGGGGGTTTTGATTAGAATTACCCGGAATCAGAGTCAGGAAGAATGTCTTAGGTAGTTTTTTACGTGTCCGCGAAAAAACCTAGAGAGGCATCACCTTTCCTTTCGGATCCTGGTCTATAAGAATGAAAAAATTTAAAATTGGTTTAAGAAAAGATTCCAGCGAGCCGGGAGGACAGCACTTAGCCGACCTAAAACCAAGTTCGATGGTCTGTCAGACGACTATTTGCTGGCACACCCTGAAAAAGGGGTCTCCATTCTTTAAAGGGGGGGGAATAATGCCAACAACTCTCTATTCCCACACGTAGTTCCTCTCAGCCGAAACAACGCTGGGAAAAGAAGCACAGGGGCAAGACATTCTTCTCACCTGTTCTCGAGAGAGTAAGCCCCCAAGGGGACAGCTGAAGCTCCACCTCTATTAGAGGCAACCGGGGGTTGGATTACTAGGATAGTGCAGGGTAAATTTTATCTTTTAGAGGGGAAAATGCTTCCGGCTTGGGGAGTCCAGGAAAAACTAGACCTTTCCCCCGGGTAAGTTGAGTATAGGTGACACAAAACCTTAGAGAAATTTCTAATGAAACGTCATAAAAATTGGCAAAAACCCGATGAAGCGCTGACCTCCTCACTTTTTCTGGGAATTTTGGCCAATCCTTGATGGTTTGGGGTTTTTTTGCTTCCTCCATACAATTCCTTGTGTAGCAGACATAACCCCAGAAATTGAATTTCGTCCTATGGAATTACACTTTTCAAGTTTATGTAAAGATGATTTTGTCTTAGACTTCCAAACCATTCCACATTCCATGATGTTCCTCTGGGAGTTAGAAAAAATTAGAAAACACCAAAAAATTTCCCCAAATGTATCTAGGGGGATCCTGAAAAAGTCATCACCAAGTTTTGGAAAGTGCTGGGCGGTACTCAACCAAAAGGCATAACTAGAATTCAAAGGTCCATACGTGACCTGAATGCTCTTCCATTCACCCCCAGGTCTAATACGGACTAAGTTATAGGCCCCCGAAGACTATTTTTTGAAAAAATTTTGGCAGTCGCACTCTCTTCCAAAACCAGGGATTAAAGGGAATGGATAACGTTTCTAATAGTAACCTTATTATTCCCTATAGTCTACGCATGGTCTCAGAAAACCATCTTTCTCTTTACAAAGAAGAGGGTGCCCTGAGGATGAAGAGGGGCGTAAATGAAGCCCTTGGCAGATTTTCATCATGTAATCCTTTAAAGCCTTTACTCGGGCCCCCGCCAGGGGGAATCTTACCAAAAGGTATCCTCTCCAGCAAAATTCAATTGGACAATCATAGGACGGTGAGGAGGAAGCGGTCAGCGTTCTCTTTCCATAAACCACAAGTCCTGGTAACAGCGGTATTCAGGGACGACATGATTCCTTTAGAAAAGAGCAAGCTGAAACTTTTGGACTCATCTGTTTCTCTGGAAAGTGAAATTCCTTGGTCTCCCCAGTTAATGGTAGGTTCTGACCTGCACCATGGTAGCCCTAGAATAATGGGAAAGTGGGAAAGAGATAACATAAAGGACAGTTTCTCTTGAGAAACTTTACCCCTAAGAACCCTCAAAGGCTCTGTTTTTCCCGATCCACTGGTCCAGATTCAGCAGGGGAGCCATCCACAAATTTCCATCTGTACTGAGTAGCCTTCTTCACTGAACGTATTCCCGTTTCAGAGCAAAGGGACATCCATAAAATTTCCCTTGCCCCTGATCGATATAGCAGAGCAACACCCAAACTGGTCAACCCAATTTTGATGGAAAGAAAGCAATGAGAATTGTTTTTCTTACAACCACTGGGACCCGCTGAGGAAAAATTGAAAAATTCAGCGTTTACACAGTCAACGGGCCTCAGAGGTAACGGAGTTTAATCCGAGAAATCAAGATCTTTTGCTGCAACTCTCTGGACCGAGGCTGGGCCTACAGATCCCCCCCCCAACACTCACAATGAATGATGCCCAGTAGTCTTACGAGAACGGCTGGAGTTTTAAAAAAGAAGTGCCCTGACTTACCACAATAGAAACAAGATTCCCTTAAAACATTTTCCTTGCGTGCATCACAACCCGTCGTTGTAAAGATCTCCGCAGGGTTCAGGTTCAGGTTCCCGGTAAAATCCTACTCAAAGTTCCTTAGCTGGAGAGAAGGTAGGAAAAGTTGAACATTGCTTTCAACCATCTCTCTTGCCTGCGTTCGTCAAAACGAATCAATACGGATGCTATTTAATAAAGTCACCAACGCAGTGGGAGGTCGCACGGCAAGTTCATCCTTAATCAGGGGAGATAACCCCTTTCGAAAAATAGATTTTTTGGCGGAATGTCCCGGGTGGTATCAAGGCCCATCTCCAAAAACCAAGGCATATTCCTACCGAGTGCTTACCTGGCGCAAAGCAAAAAGGCTGCTTCAGCTGTTGCACCTCGTTTGGGGGCATCAAACACCTGCCCCATGGCTGAAATAAAATCAACAAGGTATTCAAACAATCATCCTCAGTCTAAATCAGAGGGTTTGCCCACATTAAAGCCTTGTTGGTAACAACATAATTATATAACACCTTAGATCGTTCGGGGGAAATTGGAAGCATGGCAAAAAAAAAAATTGCTTTGATAATAAATCCCCTGAATTTCTCACGTTCACCGCCAAAACAAAAAGGGGGCAAACTTGGGAATCCCAGCACCGGCTACGGCAGGAGCCTGGACCGCCCCTCTAGAACCTCAATCCGGCTCGCAAACCTGGGTACTGTCCAACCACTTGCAAATTGTGTTTATTGAGGTCCTGAAAGATTTTAAAACGGGCTTTATATTCTGAAATCTGCAAGAAATTATCAGCACTCCGCAAAGTTCCTATATGCGGGCCCCATTTTCCAGATTTTTTTAAGACAGGTTACGGGAAAAGAGAAGAGAAAAAAAACAATAGTGTTCACCTGTGCAACCTGCAGAAGAAAAAAAAATTAAGGGAATTCTCACCGGAAGGGGTTGTGAAAAATCACAACCACTGTCACACAGAAATACAACCGGACTTGATATCCACATACAGCAGACACACCTTCCAACCCAGCAACACTAACGTTTTGGCTTCAAACTTGTAATGTATGAATACATTTTCATAAAGCGTCTTGTCTTGGTGGATGAAAACACAGAGTCACAGGTCCGATATAGAAAAGTCCTGTATTACTTCATACAAGTTGGCAGAAATAGTCACACAGTTTGCAGACACAGAAACAGGAGACACAGCAGGCCAGAGTAATCCAAGCTCAGCAATCCTTCTCCAACACAGATTCAGATCTCTTCTCTGTTACCGTAAGCCCCATTGCAAACGTGGGTCTTTCAAAGAGCAGGTTTCAGAGTCCACAATGCTTCAGAGTTCCTCATAGAATAGCTGGGGTACAAGGTCCAAGGCCTACAGAGTCAAGTCACAGTTCACTGCAGGCTAGATTCTGAAGCACTGATTGCTCAGCTGTGGCTGCTTAAGAAGCAAAGGAGAGAATCAGGGCGGGAACATGCAAGCTGGAAACTCCATTTTGACTGAGGGCAAGATAGCTGCAGCAAGACAGAAAGTAAAATGGCTGACGAACAAACTGAGTTTCAGGAATATATACATAGAACCTTACACCTTGTGTGAAGTAACACAGGCGAGATCTAATATAATCCTTTATTTGTCAGTTGTTGCCCTGATACCCAAAGGGTGTTCGGCAGCAGTGACATAAACTGCATTGCGGACCCCGGGTTGGGTTCAATCCACTATATAATAAAGTTGTTGCACCGAGCTCATAACACCAAGGGAGCTTCTCGGCGACCAGAACGAGGGGCCTCGACCGCTGTTGTATGGCGGTGCGGCGTGAGGAGCAGGCTGCATCACCAGGCGCTCATCACGGGCCCATTGTGGGGTTTAACGGAAGCGCTGATCCGCGGCGGAGCCCTGGCAGCGACTGAGAGGACCGCAGTGGACCAGGGGGCATCATTAGTCCGGGAACATCCCGGGCAAGGAAGACACCATGCACCCACGGGGTGTTAGGCCCGGGGGAGAGCGGTAGATGGAGGGTGGCGGGCTGGCAGTCCCAGGGCGACCAATGCTGCCAGGTCCAAGTGGAGGAAGAGCGGTGGACAGTGATCGGGCGCTGTCTGGCAGTCACGCGAGGCACGTCAGACGGCAGGCTGGAGAAGCTGTTCGGTCTCGTTCGATGCTGTGGTCAGAGGAGTGGCAATTTTCAAGGCAACTGTCACCCCTAATGGCGAGGATGTCAGGGCATGGGTCTGGCCACGAAGCGGCGAGGATGAGTCTGAGTCGGGCAGCGAGCATCATGAGAATCGAAGCGGCAGGATTCCAGAATTTCGGCTGGCGGGGACACAGCACCCACGCAGCTTGGTGAGCATGACTCTGTGTATTTTTGTTGCCTGCAGGGCTGTGGGCGGAGGACTGCAGGAGGTCAGACACCGTGGTCGAGGGGCGTGCAGGCAGGGGCCCTGGTGGGGAACAGGGAAGGTGATTTACGGGAGGTTTTGCGGAGTATGGCGCAGGCTTTGCAGAGACGGGAGAGTGGGGTTGCAAGCACTGTTAGGAATACGCCAGTGGCGGCATAGTCACCAGGATAGTTGTCTGGTCGACAGTTGGCAGTGACGGCCCGGTACCTGTAGAAGAGGAGTGGGCCGGGGTCCGGGTATCTGTGTCGGTACAGATGGAAAAGTATAAAGGGGATACGATTAAGTTAGATGATCACGCTAAAGGGAAGTATATGTGTGCTTTGAGGGGCCCTTGGGAGCTCATCTTAAGAAAGAGGTGAAAGAAAAAATTTGGCGCAATGAATATGTAGAGATATTCTCCTTGTTGCCCTTGGAAAAGTTTAATTTAGACAAAGGGAAGAAGGATGATAGTAAAAAGGAGGAGGAAGAGAAACGGCAGTGGCGGTTGATTCCGCAAACATTCGTTAACTGGTTGCAGGCTTTTGCAATTTTGGCTAGCTGGTTGGGGAAAAGGCTCCAGAGAATTGTTCCAGTTATTTTGTTATTTGGATGCCATTGGGGAGGCGCATCGGACTTATTGAGGTATGGCGTGGCTGCGCTATGACGAGCAATTCAGGCAAAGGAAGGCGGTGAGACCTGAGATTAAATGGGACCAAAGGATATCAGGTTATGGTTGAAGGTTATGGCTCCAGACAGGTATGGGCAATGGGCAATCCTTTCATGTTGGGGGATAGGCAACAGTCAGCAGTCAGGACAAGGAAGTAGTGGGCAGTGATGCAAGGAACAAAAGAAAAAACAGGTACATGCTGGCAGTTTAATGACGGCCAGTGCAAGAACGGGAGTACCTGCAAGTTTAAACACGAGTGCTCTTTTTTGCAGTTCACATGGAGCGTCCAAATGTTTTAAAAAAGGAAAAGGAAAGCCTGCAGTGGACGCCAGTCAAGGGGGAATGACGGTGAGGCTTCAAAAGATGGCCCCCTTTCTAAATTGGTATCCTGACGGGACAGGGCCGAGGTCATTAGAAGTGGTTTGCCGATTGTTTTAGATTCCTCCTCCTAGTCACACAGTTCCGTTTTCTATTAAAAACCTGAGGTTGGCTGATTTGCACGCAGACATCGTTAGTGAAAAATTTGTTGAAGGAGTGGAGTTGGTAGGATGGCAGGTCCGTTTGTATCCTTCCTGGTGGTTGGGGCTTTTGTTTTCCCATTGGGGGTCGTTCCTAAGAAGGAAGCGAATAAGTTCAGATTGATTCAGCATTTTTCATACCCGAAGGGGCGGTCGGTTAATGATGTATATCACAGGAGTTGTGTTCAGTAGAGTATACGTCTTTTGATACGGCGGTGAGGTGGCTTAGAATGTACGGTGCGGGGGATTTGTTGGCAAAGACTGATATCGAATCTGCATCTCAGTTGCTTCTGGTTCATCCAGACAGCATTCCACTGTTGGGTTGTTTTTGGGATGGGGTTTTTTTATTTGGACAGATGTTTGCTGATGGGTTGCGTGATTTTGTGTTCCTTGTTTGAGACGTTCAGTACATTTTTTTGTGGTTAGGGACGTTGCCAGAGTCCAATCTGTGATTCACTATCTGGATGACTTTTTATTCATTGGCCCGCCGGATTCGGTGCTGTGCAGAAATACTTTCGCTGCTATGGAATGTGTGGCGGCACTTTTTGGTGTACCGTTGGTGGGGGAAAAAAGGAAGGCCCCTCCACATTGTTGAGTTTTCTTGGTATTTTGATTGATTCAGAGAGAATGGAGTGCAGGCTTCCTGACGACAAGTTGTTGCTTCTTAAGCAAGAGGTTGATAGGGTTCAAAAATTGCGTAAATTGACGTTAAAGAAGTTACAGTCGTTGTTGGGGAGATTAAACTTTGCGTGTAGAATCATATCAATAGGCAAAATTTTTTGTTGAAGGATGGCTAGTGCGACGGCGGGTGTGAAAGCAGCGCATCACTTTATTCGATTGAGGAAGGTACACAGGGATGATTTGATGGTGTGGCAATATTTTTTGACACATTACAACGGGCGGTCGCTGATTCAGCAGGAGGTTGTGAGTAATTTTGAATGCGAAATCTATAAGGATGTGGCTGGCGGAGTTGGTTATGGGCTTATTGTAAGGGAAGGTGGAGTGTTGGAAAGTGACCAGAAGAGTGGCAGCAAATTGGCTGGACAAGGAATTTGGCTTTGTTGGAATTGTTCCCGATTGTGGTGGCAGTATTCATTTGGGGAGAGTTTTTAGCAATAGGAAGGTGCATTTTTATTGCGACAATATGAGCGTGGTGGGGATAATTAATACTTTGGCGGCGTCATCTCCTCCAGTGATTAAGTTGGTTCAGGAGCTGGTCCTGCGTTTTCTGGAGCTGAATGCTTGGGTTTCCGCAGTGCATGTTCCTGGTGTTAAAAATTCTATAGCAGATTCTTTATCTCGTTTTCAGTGGGAGAGGCTCTGGACATGGAAGGAGGAATCCAGAACGGAATGCCCTTCTCATTTGTGGCGAGTGGTTATGGATGAGCAGGACAATTAATTCAAAAGTTAGTTACGGGCCAGGGGGTTTGGCAAGATTGGTTGTTACAGTGGGGAGTAGTCGACTCGGATGAGGGTAGGGCACAAGCTTTGTTAATTTTTGGTTGGGGAGGTTGCGGACTTGGCCTGGTCAGTTTCAAAGATAAATACATTATAGCGGGTTTGGCTTTTGGTTTTCGATTACAAGGGTGTGGGATGTCACAAAAATTTTTTTAGTTAAGCAAGCTTTTAAAAGGTGTATGAAGGGTAAGCGATGCGTGGATAGGCACAGACCAATCTAATTTAGCATGCTGGAGCGTTTGGGCGGTGTTTTGGACCGATTTGTTGTTCTATTTTTGAGGTGGCTTTGCTTTAACTGGCTTTTTCTTTGGCATTTTTGAGGGCTTGAGGATAGTGAGCTAGTGTCCGATAGCAGAAACAGAATGGGGTGTTTGATGGCTGAGGATGTGGAGTTGCGACCAGGTTGTATTATTTTTTTGGATATGACAGTCCAAAACTGATCAGTTGGGAAAAGGTAGGCGAGTGGTGCTTGGAAAGGTGGGAAGGGTCGACTATGTGTCCACATAAATGTTTGGGTCAATATTGGCGAGTGTGGAGTTGCAGGTCAGGACCACTGTTGTGTAGTGTTGAGCATTCCGATACCGCAAGTATCGGTTATCGGCCGATATTCGCCGTATCGGAATTCCGATACTTAGTTCCGATACTTTTCCTATATCGTATACCGGAATCGGAAGTTCCCATAATTCTTTGAGAGGCAGTGTGATTTTATTCAGCCAATGAGATTCCTAAGAAGTGTGGGAAAATATTTAGAGTTGAGAGTCCTCAGTGGTTGATACCTTTTAATGGCTAACTGAAAAGATGTAACAAATTGCAAGCTTTCGAGACTACTCAGGTCTCTTCATCAGGCATAGACTAATACAACATCTGAAGAATCACATATTTATACACAAAATAGCACAGAAAAAATGCAATAGGTAAGACAAGTGACGTGAAGCAGAATAGTCATTATGGCAGAGGGATGAGCATAAATATTGGAACAGTTCATAGATAAGGAGTGTGAAAGTTTTATTACCCTCTGATTGGGTCTGGTAATGTTTTGTGATGTTTTCACAGGGTATTTGGAGTAAATTCCTTAATTGATGTAATAGGCCATAAATCCATGTGATAGGTTCATTCCAGCATTAAGAGTGTCAAAGGTCACCGTCAATTTTGTATTTGCAAATTCTTCTTTGTCTCAGAGATGTTGAAAAGATTGAATCTCAGGGTATGATTGAGACAAAAGGGGCTACTTGTCTGTAAGATATATTCACAACTTACATCTCTCCTTCTACAGATCCTACATTTCCTTCCTGGATCGTTACTTTTTTCTACTCTCTAACAACCACACAGGTATTTTTTGTCTTTTTTATTAATTTTTATTTTTACTATAGAGTGGTATACACCTATATACTACTCCGACTAGGGTTATATATAACAAACAGTTAACAAAAAAATTTGTTTATTTTTTATTAATCCTTATACCCCAGGCCATCCATTTGGGGAGCCATCTTCTCCTATCTAGACCCTTGAGCATTCTATTGGAACAGGTATTTGAGGATTTCTCACCAGTGTTGAACTTTCTATAGCATTTCATTAATCTGACAATGTCGCACCTATTACCCTCTCTAGATATTGCAATCCAATTATCTCGTTAATCACTCTGAAGCTGTTTTCAGGTAAAATTATCCCTAACTTATATCTTCCTTTCTCATATCTGGGATGAACTCCTTTCACCACGTGTTTCTTCACTTTTTCCTATCTCTTGACATACGGTTGGTGCTTGCTGGTCTCTATGCCACAAGCAGGGTTCACTTTGCATTTGGTTAATATTATTTTAATATGTTTCATTTGATTTTGTATCATAATTGTTCAACCATTGTATTTATTGTTTAAAACCCCTTTTGATTTGTTTTTCTTTTTTCCTTTTGTATAGCGGCTTCTTGAAAAAGACTCGTGAGAGTCGAAACGTTGTGTCATTTACGTCGCTATGATAAAACATGCTCCCTATCACTTTTTTGGTTGTTTAATAAATATTGTTTCATTCATTTGGGGTTTACTGTGAGGCTGCAGCATTAGCTGCGGTCCCTGCAGTAAACATTAACCCTTTCTGAAGGATTACACCGTGGGACCTGACTGTACATCGGATTGGTAAGAATAATTTTGCTTTATTATTTTATTTTTATTACAGGAAATGGTTTTAGCAGGTAAATAAAATATGGTCAAAAACTGTGTGATTATTTCATTAAACTTCTTTTTTATTAAAGTGTGTGTGTTTGATTTTTCTTTCATACAATAGGATTAATAATTGATAGTTGTCTAATTGACAGCTCTCAATTATTAACCTGGCTTAAAGTGACCTTTCAATTGCAAGGTCATTTTAACCCCTTATTAACCCATTCGCCACCGCTACAGGGCAATGGGAAAAGACGGGCAAAGTGCCAGAAAGGGCAAATCTAATTAGAGATTTTCCCTTTCTGGGGTGTCTGGGGGCAGATGTTAGTAGCCGGGGGGGGGGGCAAAAATAATGGTCCCTCTCTGGGCTATTATTATCTGCCCCCACTCACTGGCTTTGTCTGTCTGGTTGCGAAAATAGGGCGGGAGCCCACGCATTTTTTTTCAGCAATTTTACACCTCATATATATATATACATGTCATTGAGTTTGTGACACATATATAAATATATATATATATTTATAGTTCATACACTTCTACATAGTATAATAGCCGCTAATTCAATTGCCGGCTTTTGTGAAAATGCAGAACCCGACATGAAATGACACTTGGTGTACATAGGGTTAACCATGTCCTTTGCTATCTGATTTGCATAAACAATTAAATCAGTCTATGTGTGCAAAATTTCACACCTGTAGGGGTTAATTAAAGGTGTAAATTCGTAGCAAAAAAGTCCGTTTTTTTTTTACAACGAATTTACACCTTTAATTAACCCCTACAGGTGTGAAATTTTGCACACATAGACTGATTTAATTGTTTGTGCAAATCAGATAGCAAACGACATGAAAAGACATGGTTAACCCTATGTACACCAAGTGTCATTTCATGTCGGGTGCTTCTGTCTTTTCACTGAAGCCGGCTTTACCCGGCAATTGAATCAGAGGATATTTTACTATGTAGAAGTGTATAAACTATACATATATGTATATATATATGTCACAATGACATGTATATATATATATATATATGTATTCTATGTGTGTATATTTAGTGTTTACAAGGAAAGAATGGGTTTTTTTTAGTTCCGATATTTTGTTCCCATAGACTTACATGGACTTCCGGTATCGGTATCGGGTATCGCCGATATTTTAATGGTATCGGCGATACCATTCCGACTCCGATACTTAGGGATATCGGAAAGTATCGCTCAACTCTAACCAAGACTAATCATTTAATGGTTTTAAAGGTGACGTTTCACTTGTTTACAGCTTAGAAATAAGGGTGTATATCTATGTGTAGCACTAGCCACTTTAACATGTCATGTTTTTTTCAACATGTGTAGCTAGGTAGCAGTAATTTTTGCCGGACACACAGCAGGGGAACAGCAGGCGTTACTGAACCCCACAAACACATCAGCGATTGTTTTGATCTGTGCATCCAACACTTCTGAGCCCAGGGTCAAGGAGGGTGTAGGCAGAGGCCTAGTATGAGATGTTTGAACTTTAACTTGAACTTTAATTTGGAGTTAGCAGCATTAATTTTTGCCAGACACACAGCAGGGGAACAGCAGGCGTTACTGAACCCCACTAACACTATAGCTTGTGTATTGGTCTGTGGACACGACACTTCTGAGCAGCAACTGGCAGTGTTGTAGCCCAGGGAGTAGAGTTCAGGTGGTAGAAAGATGAACATAACAGGAACATTATCGGAGGATAGTCGCATGCAACAGTCTGTTAGTACACCACCTGCAGCAGTAAAGACGCGCTCCGATAATACACTGGCAACAGGGCAAGCCAGCACCTCCAATGCATACTGGCTAAGCTCTGGCCATGTATCCAGCTTAGAGACCCAAAACTTGAATGGGTAAGAGCCATCTGCGAGTACACTGAGAGGGCAAGACATGTAGTCTGTCACCATCTTACGGAAACGTTGCCCCCTGCTGACTGGAGCCGTCTCGGATGGTGTAGACATTGGTGGCGCTGCCACAAAACTTCGCCACATTTGGAACATACTGGTCTTGCCCTGTGCAGAGGCGCTGCTTGTGCTCCCTCTTGTTGCAGAGCTGTCTCCACTGCCTCGACGCACAGAGCTGCTTTGTAAAGCAGTAGCAGCAGCAGTGCTCTCGGCTGGAATGGAGAACATTATGGATTGCACCAGTGTGTCTTGGTACTCCCACATTTTACGCTCCCGGTTCAACGGTGTGATGAGTCTTTATAAGTTGTCCCGGTAGCGAGGGTCTAGGAGGGTGTACACCCAATAATCAGACGTGGTGAGAATGTGGGCGATGCGGCGGTCGTTTCTCAGGCACTGCAGTATGAAATCAACCATGTGCTGCAGACTCCCAACTGGCCAAGAAACGCTGTCCCCTGCAAGAGGCGTCATCTCTGCCTGCTCTGCATCACCCCACCCTCGCTCTACATACTGACTAGAGCGTTGTGTACCTCCCTCTGGAGCGATGTCTTCCTCCATTGACTCCTCCTCATCCTCCTCACAAAGTCCTTCAAATACATATAAATTTACAAAATTTAAAACTCATAAAATTTTAATACATTTTATCATAATTCTGTAACATCAGTTTATGGAAACACAATAGCATTACAAAAGGATAGGCAAAAACTGTACATTATGTGCTTTGTAAATACATTAAAAGTTTGCAATGGTTATGAAAATATAGACAGCGACTCTGGAGGTTCAATTGTTGATACAGCATGGTACTTTGAAAGTCCTCCAGCCCTTTGTGAGGAACCACGTTGCGCTGACTGTCCAGAAGGTGATGGAATTTGTGACTCCTCATCCTCCACCTCTTCCAAAACCTCATCCCTTAGTGCTTGCATTTTTTTTTGAAGCAGGCAGATAAGGGGGACAGTGAGGCTGACTAGTGCATCATCTGCACTCGCCATCCGCGTTGACTCATCAAACGCATGCAAAACGTGGCAGATGTCCTTCATAGAGTCCTTCGCCAGTCCTTACACTGGCTGCCCATTCATTATAGGATCCAATTCAAAGTACTGGTTCTCACCCACAAAGCTCTCCACAGTGCAGCACCCCCCTACATCTCCTCCCTCATTTCTATCTATCGGCCTAACCGACTGCTGCGCTCTGCAAACGACCTTCGACTAACCTCTGCACTAATCCGTACCTCCCACTCCCGACTCCAAGACTTCTCCCGCGCTGCGCCAATCCTCTGTAATGCTCTACCTCAAGAAATTAGGACTATCCGCAATTTGCATGGTTTCAGGCGCTCCCTCAAAACACATTTGTTCAGAGCGGCCTATCACATTCACTAATCAAAGTCATTCTATGTGTAAGTGTGTGTGTGTAGCCCATTCACTATCTCCATCCATCCCTCACTCTCCTCAAAATGGCTGGACCATCATTGTAAATAAACCATTGTATATAAACACCTGTACTTTGTATCTCCCCCACCTCATTGTAGATTGTTAGCTCTCACGAGCAGGGGCGGCTTATATTGCTTTAATTATTGTATTGTTAACGTTGTTACTTATGACTTGTGTTCTGAAACTGTTAAACTGTAAAGCGCTGCGGAATATGTTGGCGCTATATAAATAAAGATTATTATTATTATTATTAGAGAGGCCCACTCAGTAGTGGTGAAGTGTGAACGGCGCAAATTGCGAGTTGATTGCGCCTGATGCAGCTGATACTCCATTACTGCTGCCTGCTGCTCACACAACCGCTCCAACATATGTAACGTGGAATTCCACCTGGTGGGTACGTCACATATGATGCGATGTTCAGGAATGAGAAATCTGCGTTGCAGAGCTGCAATGCGCGATCTGGCCATGTTGGAACGTCGCAAGTGAGTTCACTATAGGCGGACCTTGTGCAGCAGTGCATCAAGATCCGGATAGTCCCTCCAAAAACTTCGCATGACCAAGTTGAGCACATGTGCCAGACATGGTATGTGAGTGAGGTTGCCAAGGCCCAGAGCTGCCACCAGATTTCGGCCATTGTCACACACTACCAAGCCTGGCTGGAGATTCGCTGGCAAAAACCACACGTCGCTCTCCTGCTTGATGGCATTCCAGAGCTCCTGCGCTGTGTGGCTTCGATTCCCCATGGAAATTAATTTCAGGACGGCCTGTTGACATTTGGCCACGGCTGTGCTCATATCGGTCGCAACAGGTAAGCATTCACGGGTCCATGTGTAGGTAGACCGTGACGGCTCCTGCAGCAATGATTCTGAGGAACTGGAGTAGGAGGAGGAGTCAATGTGTACAGACTTGATTCCTGCAATCCTTGGAGTTGGCAGAACACGTACAGCGCCACTCGCAAGATCAGTACCCGGCTCCACAACATTGACCCAATGGGCAGTGAGGGAAAGGTATCGTCCATGGCCATGGGTACTGGTCCACGCATCGGTGGTCAGGTGGACCTTGCTACTGACGGCGTTTAGTAGCGCATGTTTAATTTTTCCCTCAACATGCTTTTGCAGACCAGGGACGACTTGCCTGCTGAAATGAAATCGGCTTGGCACATTGTATTGTGGGACTGCCAATGATATTAAGTTACGGAAACTGTCAGTCTCCACCAGCCTGAATGACAGCATTTCAAGGGACAGGTGTTTTGCAATGCCAGCATTCAGAGCCTGTGCTCATGGTTGGTTTGCCGAGTATGGCCGTCTTTTATCCCATGCCTGTGCTACCGATGGCTGTTTTGTGGCCTGGGAGTGTGAGGATGACAGGGAACTTGCTGCTGTGGGTGGAATAACACTTTGTCTCTGGACAACAGTGACCGAGGTTCTTCTCTAGGCCTCTCACAGCTTTCAACCTCTGAGACACACAAGGATGGTAACACCCTTGACCTGGTCTTTGTCCGCCTCTGTTCAATCTCCCACCTAAATAACTCACCGCTTCCACTGTCTGACCACAACATTCTCTCCTTCACGCTCACAAATCCTCGACCACCACAGCGCACTCCTACCTACCACACAATCAGAAATCTACAAGCCATTAACCCTCAGACACTTTCAGACTCCCTACACTCATCGCTGTCCCCACTCTCCTCTTTTTCTTGTCCTAATCTGGCTGTTCATCACTACAATGACACTCTTAGAAGCACCCTTGACCAAGTATCACCGCTCACCCTCAGAACTTCCAAACACACAGTAAAACAGCCCTGGCTCACATTACAAACTCAACTTCTTCAGCGATGCTCTAGGAGTGCTGAACGCCTTTGGAGAAAAACCCGCACACCAGAAGACTTCATCCACTTTAAATTCATGTTAAGAACTTATAATGCTGCCCTTCACCTCGCCAAACAGACCTACTTCACCACCCTGATATCCTCACTAGCCAACAACCCCAAGAAACTTTTTGCCACTTTTCACTCCTTCCTCAGGCCAAAAGCACAAGCCCCTATCGCAGACATTTGTGCTGATGACCTGGCCTCCCATTTTATAGAAAAAATAGATACTATCCGTCAGGAAATCTGCTCTCAACCACCAAAGGCTGTGACTCCCATCCCACCCTGCTGTTCCCCTGGCTCACTTTCCACATTTGATCCCATCACAGAAGAAGAAGTCTCCAGACTCCTCTCTTCCTCTGGTCTGACTACATGCACTACCGACCCCATTCCCTCATATCTCCTCCAGTCTCTCTCTCCAGTTATCACAACTCACCTAATTAAAATCTTTAATCTCTCACTCTCCTCTGGCATTTTCCCATCCTCCTTCAAACACTCCATCATTACTCCACTACTAAAGAAACCCGCTCTCGACCCTTCCTGCACTTTCAGCTACAAACCGGTCTCCAATCTCCCCTTCATCTCTAAACTCTTGGAGCGCCTAGTCTACTCCCGCCTCACCCGTTACCTCTCCACTTACTCCTTTCTAGACCCTTCACAGTCCGGCTTCCGCCCCCTACATTCGAGTGAAACTGCACTCATCAAAGTGACCAATGACCTTCTTACAGCAAAACGTAACGGTGACCACTCTCTGCTCATTCTTCTCGACCTTTCTGCAGCTTTCGACACGGTTGACCACCGTCTCCTACTGTCTAGGCTCCACTCACTAGGTATTAAGGACACTGTTCTCTCCTGGTTCTCCTCCTATCTTTCTGACCGCTCCTTCAGTGTTTTGTTCTCTGGCTCCAATCATCTCATCTGCCTCTCACTGTCGGTGTACCCCAGGCCTCAGTCCTTGGCCCCCTTCTATTCTCTCTCTACACGGCCCCAATTGGACAGACCATCAGCAGATTTGGCTTTCAGTACCATCTTTATGCTGATGACACACAACTATACACGTCATCCCCCGACCTTACCCCCACTGTACTACAGAACGCCACCGACTGTCTGTCCGCAGTCTCCAACATCATATCCGCTCTCTTTCTGAAACTTAACCTCTCCAAAACTGAACTTCTTCTGCTCCTGCCGTCTACTAACCTCCCTAAATTTGACATATCCCTCTCCGTGGGCGGCACCATAATAACACCCCGGCAACAGGCTCGCTGTCTGGGGGTTATGTTTGACACCAATCTCTCCTTCACCTCCCATATACAATCTCTTGCCCGCTCTTGCCGCCTACACCTAAAGAACATCTCTAGAATCCGCCCTTTTCTCTCCATGGAAACAACAAAAACCCTCACTGTAGCATTGATCCACTCCCGCCTGGACTACTGCAATGCTCTATTACTTGGCCTCCCCATTACTCGACTATCCCCTCTCCAGTCCATCCTTAATGCAGCAGCCAGGGTAATCCATCTGGCTAATCGGTACTCGGACGCGTCCGCTCTTCGCCAGTCCTTACACTGGCTGCCCATTCATTATAGGATCCAATTCAAAGTACTGGTTCTCACCCACAAAGCTCTCCACAGTGCAGCACCCCCCTACATCTCCTCCCTCATTTATATCTATCGGCCTAACCGACTGCTGCGATCTGCAAACGACCTTCAACTAACCTCTGCACTAATCCATACCTCACACTCCCGACTCCAAGACTTCTCCCGTGCTGCGCCAATCCTCTGGAATACTGTACCCCAAGAAATTAGGACTATCCACAATTTGCATGGTTTCAGGCGCTCCCTCAAAACACATTTGTTCAGAGCGGCCTATCACATTCACTAATCAAAGTCATTCTATGTGTAAGTGTGTGTGTGTAGCCCATTCACTATCTCCATCCATCCCTCACTCCCTCAAAGTGGCTGGACCATCATTGTAAATACACCATTGTATATAAACACCTGTACTTTGTATCTTCCCCACCTCATTGTAGATTGTAAGCTCTCACGAGCAGGGGCGGCTTATATTGCTTTAATTATTGTATTGTTAACGTTGTTACTTATGACTTGTGTTCTGAAACTGTTAAACTGTAAAGCGCTGCGGAATATGTTGGCGCTATATAAATAAAGATTATTATTATTATTATTATTATTCCATGGCGATCCTGTGAGGAAGCCGAACCAGCTGTGTGTGAGCTGGAGGAAGAGGCTCCAACACGACCTGAAGATGTAGGTGCTGCTGTAGGTTGGCCTACATCTCCAGTGTGTCTTTGTAACTCAACTACGTGCTTTGTCCGCACATGTTTCCACATATTAGTGGTATTGAGGTTACTGACACTTTTACCTCTTTTTACTTTTTGATTACACGGCTTGCATTTGACATAGCAAATATCATCTGCAAGTGTGTCAAAAAAGGACCATGCAGTGCAAGTCCTGGGAGCGCCCGTTTTGACTTTAGGAAGAGAACTGCTCCGAACAGGTGTCAAACTGGAGGCTAGTGGCAACCGAGTCTGCAGCCTAACTCTCCCTCCTGTTTGTACCGTTGGGACAATCTCTTCCTCAGAGCTGCTCCCACCACCTTCCAGTTCCTCACGCCATGTTGGGTCTTGGACCTCATCATCTCCACTACCCTCTTCCAACACCTGCTGCTGTTGGGTGGTCTGGCCAGCACCATGCTCAACAGAAACTGGCACCTGAGTCTCATCATCATCAGATGCGTTCTGCGTTGTGCTGACCATCGGCACTGGCTCACCCGCCTCTTCAGATTCAGAGAGACACAGCTGTTGCGCATCACTGCATACTCCCTCTTCTTCACATTCCAGAATGCTGCTTGGCTGGGCCCCTGTTTGCAAGCCAACAGATTCTGAGTACAGAAGCAGAGACTCAGCTGGCTCTTGTACAGAACTCTCTGACTGCCTGGGCAATTTGGCAGGCGGTGAAGAGACAGATGGTTGCTCAACAGTGCTGTGGTCCTGAGAGGAGGTGGAAGCAATTGAAGTCGATGCATTGGCTGCCATCCAACCAACAACGGCTTCAATTTGTTCTTCACGCAGCAGGGGGGTACGCCAAGCTCCTACAAAAGTGCGCATAAAGGAACGCTCACGGGGAAAACTAGTGGATGCTGTGTCACTGGTGGCGGCAGCAGCCACAGAATTCCCACGTCCTCTCCCTGCTGAAACTCCACAGCCACGACCACGTGCCTTACTCCCTGCCTTCTTTATCTTGGTAGATTGATAAAGAAAGTCAGAAAAGTTATAAGGCCTAAGTGTGGTTATTCCGCAGAGACTGCAGTGAACACTGCACACAACTGTTCACTAGGTGTGAAAGGCCCCTTTGTGTACTTCTATAGTGTTTGCAACCAATGTATTGGATACGGATGGAAGCGCGTCACACTAATAGATTTGAGTTATTTGAAATAGAATGGAGCAGCAACAATTAGAGAAAAATGTCAAGAATGAGGCAGTATGTACGTACAAAAAAAGGCTGCACTCAAGCATACTAAAGCATGACAATATGGAATACATGAAATTTAGAATAGCAATATGGCTTTGGAATATAAGGAAAAATTTGAGACGCTTAGTATAAACATTTGGCCAAACATTTTAAAGCCCACCAACCATCGTCAAGGTGGTCTCAATACTGGTGAGTCCCTGACCTAATGTGAACATACCTCTATTAGGCTGATATCTGAATTTCTGGGTGAATATGCACCTCTGTCAGCAATGCCTGCATTTATGGGTAAAGTAGGGACCTGGTGTAATTAAAATCACCACCTGGTGGGGGCGGAGTGATCGGTCAGCAAGCTAACATTCAATAGACAAAAAAACCTGACTGGCACATCCAGACTAATGTGAACTATGTGCAAACCAAGGGAAGCTACCCCATGTAAAACGTACAAAAAAAGGCTGCACTCAAGCATACTAAAGCATGACAATATGGAATACATGAAATTTAGAATAGCAATATGGCTATGGAATATAAGGAAAAATTTGAGACGCTTAGTATAAACATTTGGCCAAACATTTTAAAGCCCACCAACCATCGTCAAGGTGGTCTCAATACTGGTGAGTCCCTGACCTAATGTGAACATACCTCTATTAGGCTGATATCTGAATTTCTGGGTGAATATGCACCTCTGTCAGCAATGCCTGCATTTATGGGTAAAGTAGGGACTTGGTGTAATTAAAATCACCACCTGGTGGGGGCGGAGTGCTCGGTCAGCAAGCTAACATTCAATAGACAAAAAAACCTGACTGGCACATCAAGACTAATGTGAACTAGGTGCAAACCAAGGGAAGCTACCCCCATGTAAAACGTACAAAAAAAGGCTGCACTCAAGCATACTAAAGCATGACAATATGGAATACATGAAATTTAGAATAGCAATATGGCTTTGGAATATAAGGAAAAATTTGAGACGCTTAGTATAAACATTTGGCCAAACATTTTAAAGCCCACCAACCATTGTCAAGGTGGTCTTAATACTGGTGAGTCCCTGACCTAATGTGAACATACCTCTATTAGGCTGATATCTGAATTTCTGGGTGAATATGCACCTCTGTCAGCAATGCCTGCATTTATGGGTAAAGTAGGGACTTGGTGTAATTAAAATCACCACCTGGTGGGGGCGGAGTGCTCGGTCAGCAAGCTAACATTCAATAGACAAAAAAACCTGACTGGCACATCCAGACTAATGTGAACTAGGTGCAAACCAAGGGAAGCTACCCCCATGTAAAACGTACAAAAAAAGGCTGCACTCAAGCATACTAAAGCATGACAATATGGAATACATGAAATTTAGAATAGCAATATGGCTTTGGAATATAAGGAAAAATTTGAGACGCTTAGTATAAACATTTGGCCAAACATTTTAAAGCCCACCAACCATCGTCAAGGTGGTCTCAATACTGGTGAGTCCCTGACCTAATGTGAACATACCTCTATTAGGCTGATATCTGAATTTCACTATCTCCATCCATCCCTCACTCCCTCAAAGTGGCTGGACCATCATTGTAAATACACCATTGTATATAAACACCTGTACTTTGTATCTTCCCCACCTCATTGTAGATTGTAAGCTCTCACGAGCAGGGGCGGCTTATATTGCTTTAATTATTGTATTGTTAACGTTGTTAATTATGACTTGTGTTCTGAAACTGTTAAACTGTAAAGCGCTGCGGAATATGTTGGCGCTATATAAATAAAGATTTATTATTATTATTATTATTCCATGGCGATCCTGTGAGGAAGCCGAACCAGCTGTGTGTGAGCTGGAGGAAGAGGCTCCAACACGACCTGAAGATGTAGGTGCTGCTGTAGGTTGGCCTACATCTCCAGTGTGTCTTTGTAACTCAACTACGTGCTTTGTCCGCACATGTTTCCACATATTAGTGGTATTGAGGTTACTGACACTTTTACCTCTTTTTACTTTTTGATTACACGGCTTGCATTTGACATAGCAAATATCATCTGCAAGTGTGTCAAAAAAGGACCACGCAGTGCAAGTCCTGGGAGCGCCCGTTTTGACTTTAGGAAGAGAACTGCTCCGAACAGGTGTCAAACTGGAGGCTAGTGGCAACCGAGTCTGCAGCCTAACTCTCCCTCCTGTTTGTACCGTTGGGACAATCTCTTCCTCAGAGCTGCTCCCACCACCTTCCAGTTCCTCACGCCATGTTGGGTCTTGGACCTCATCATCTCCACTACCCTCTTCCAACACCTGCTGCTGTTGGGTGGTCTGGCCAGCACCATGCTCAACAGAAACTGGCACCTGAGTATCATCATCATCAGATGCGTTCTGCGTTGTGCTGACCATCGGCACTGGCTCACCCGCCTCTTCAGATTCAGAGAGACACAGCTGTTGCGCATCACTGCATACTCCCTCTTCTTCACATTCCAGAATGCTGCTTGGCTGGGCCCCTGTTTGCAAGCCAACAGATTCTGAGTACAGAAGCAGAGACTCAGCTGGCTCTTGTACAGAACTCTCTGACTGCCTGGGCAATTTGGCAGGCGGTGAAGAGACAGATGGTTGCTCAACAGTGCTGTGGTCCTGAGAGGAGGTGGAAGCAATTGAAGTCGATGCATTGGCTGCCATCCAACCAACAACGGCTTCAATTTGTTCTTCACGCAGCAGGGGGGTACGCCAAGCTTCTACAAAAGTGCGCATAAAGGAACGCTCACGGGAAAACTAGTGGATGCTGTGTCACTGGTGGCGGCAGCAGCCACAGAATTCCCACGTCCTCTCCCTGCTGAAACTCCACAGCCACGACCACGTGCCTTACTCCCTGCCTTCTTTATCTTGGTAGATTGATAAAGAAAGTCAGAAAAGTTATAAGGCCTAAGTGTGGTTATTCCGCAGAGACTGCAGTGAACACTGCACACAACTGTTCACTAGGTGTGAAAGGCCCCTTTGTGTACTTCCATAGTGTTTGCAACCAATGTATTGGATACGGATGGAAGCGCGTCACACTAATAGATTTGAGTTATTTGAAATAGAATGGAGCAGCAACAATTAGAGAAAAATGTCAAGAATGAGGCAGTATGTACGTACAAAAAAAGGCTGCACTCAAGCATACTAAAGCATGACAATATGGAATACATGAAATTTAGAATAGCAATATGGCTTTGGAATATAAGGAAAAATTTGAGACGCTTAGTATAAACATTTGGCCAAACATTTTAAAGCCCACCAACCATCGTCAAGGTGGTCTCAATACTGGTGAGTCCCTGACCTAATGTGAACATACCTCTATTAGGCTGATATCTAAATTTCTGGGTGAATATGCACCTCTGTCAGCAATGCCTGCATTTATGGGTAAAGTAGGGACCTGGTGTAATTAAAATCACCACCTGGTGGGGGCGGAGTGCTCGGTCAGCAAGCTAACATTCAATAGACAAAAAACCTGACTGGCACATCCAGACTAATGTGAACTAGGTGCAAACCAAGGGAAGCTACCCCCATGTAAAACGTACAAAAAAAGGCTGCACTCAAGCATACTAAAGCATGACAATATGGAATACATGAAATTTAGAATAGCAATATGGCTTTAGAATATAAGGAAAAATTTGAGACGCTTAGTATAAACATTTGGCCAAACATTTTAAAGCCCACCAACCATCGTCAAGGTGGTCTCAATACTGGTGAGTCCCTGACCTAATGTGAACATACCTCTATTAGGCTGATATCTGAATTTCTGGGTGAATATGCACCTCTGTCAGCAATGCCTGCATTTATGGGTAAAGTAGGGACCTGGTGTAATTAAAATCACCACCTGGTGGGGGCGGAGTGCTCGGTCAGCAAGCTAACATTCAATAGACAAAAAAACCTGACTGGCACATCCAGACTAATGTGAACTAGGTGCAAACCAAGGGAAGCTACCCCCATGTAAAACGTACAAAAAAAGGCTGCACTCAAGCATACTAAAGCATGACAATATGGAATACATGAAATTTAGAATAGCAATATGGCTTTGGAATATAAGGAAAAATTTGAGACGCTTAGTATAAACATTTGGCCAAACATTTTAAAGCCCACCAACCATCGTCAAGGTGGTCTCAATACTGGTGAGTCCCTGACCTAATGTGAACATACCTCTATTAGGCTGATATCTGAATTTCTGGTGAATATGCACCTCTGTCAGCAATGCCTGCATTTATGGGTAAAGTAGGGACCTGGTGTAATTAAAATCACCACCTGGTGGGGGCGGAGTGCTCGGTCAACAAGCTAACATTCAATAGACAAAAAAACCTGACTGGCACATCCAGACTAATGTGAACTAGGTGCAAACCAAGGGAAGCTACCCCCATGTAAAACGTACAAAAAAAGGCTGCACTCAAGCATACTAAAGCATGACAATATGGAATACATGAAATTTAGAATAGCAATATGGCTTTGGAATATAAGGAAAAATTTGAGACGCTTAGTATAAACATTTGGCCAAACATTTTAAAGCCCACCAACCATCGTCAAGGTGGTCTCAATACTGGTGAGTCCCTGACCTAATGTGAACATACCTCTATTAGGCTGATATCTGAATTTCACTATCTCCATCCATCCCTCACTCCCTCAAAGTGGCTGGACCATCATTGTAAATCACCATTGTATATAAACACCTGTACTTTGTATCTTCCCCACCTCATTGTAGATTGTAAGCTCTCACGAGCAGGGGCGGCTTATATTGCTTTAATTATTGTATTGTTAACGTTGTTACTTATGACTTGTGTTCTGAAACTGTTAAACTGTAAAGCGCTGCGGAATATGTTGGCGCTATATAAATAAAGATTATTATTATTATTATTATTATTCCATGGCGATCCTGTGAGGAAGCCGAACCAGCTGTGTGTGAGCTGGAGGAAGAGGCTCCAACACGACCTGAAGATGTAGGTGCTGCTGTAGGTTGGCCTACATCTCCAGTGTGTCTTTGTAACTCAACTACGTGCTTTGTCCGCACATGTTTCCACATATTAGTGGTATTGAGGTTACTGACACTTTTACCTCTTTTTACTTTTTGATTACACGGCTTGCATTTGACATAGCAAATATCATCTGCAAGTGTGTCAAAAAAGGACCACGCAGTGCAAGTCCTGGGAGCGCCCGTTTTGACTTTAGGAAGAGAACTGCTCCGAACAGGTGTCAAATTGGAGGCTAGTGGCAACCGAGTCTGCAGCCTAACTCTCCCTCCTGTTTGTACCGTTGGGACAATCTCTTCCTCAGAGCTGCTCCCACCACCTTCCAGTTCCTCACGCCATGTTGGGTCTTGGACCTCATCATCTCCACTACCCTCTTCCAACACCTGCTGCTGTTGGGTGGTCTGGCCAGCACCATGCTCAACAGAAACTGGCACCTGAGTCTCATCATCATCAGATGCGTTCTGCGTTGTGCTGACCATCGGCACTGGCTTACCCGCCTCTTTAGATTCAGAGAGACACAGCTGTTGCGCATCACTGCATACTCCCTCTTCTTCACATTCCAGAATGCTGCTTGGCTGGGCCCCTGTTTGCAAGCCAACAGATTCTGAGTACAGAAGCAGAGACTCAGCTGGCTCTTGTACAGATCTCTCTGACTGCCTGGGCAATTTGGCAGGCGGTGAAGAGACAGATGGTTGCTCAACAGTGCTGTGGTCCTGAGAGGAGGTGGAAGCAATTGAAGTCGATGCATTGGCTGCCATCCAACCAACAACGGCTTCAATTTGTTCTTCACGCAGCAGGGGGGTACGCCAAGCTCCTACAAAAGTGCGCATAAAGGAACGCTCACGGGGAAAACTAGTGGATGCTGTGTCACTGGTGGCGGCAGCAGCCACAGAATTCCCACGTCCTCTCCCTGCTGAAACTCCACAGCCACGACCACGTGCCTTACTCCCTGCCTTCTTTATCTTGGTAGATTGATAAAGAAAGTCAGAAAAGTTATAAGGCCTAAGTGTGGTTATTCCGCAGAGACTGCAGTGAACACTGCACACAACTGTTCACTAGGTGTGAAAGGCCCCTTTGTGTACTTCTATAGTGTTTGCAACCAATGTATTGGATACGGATGGAAGCGCGTCACACTAATAGATTTGAGTTATTTGAAATAGAATGGAGCAGCAACAATTAGAGAAAAATGTCAAGAATGAGGCAGTGACACACGCTCAGCAGACTACAACCAGCAGTGGTTGAAGAACTAACTGGAGCGTGATCTGCACTCCAAAAATGAAAACCTCAGACTACAGTGAACACTGCACACAACTGTTCACTACCCAACGCATCACAGCAGGAAGGCAGTCTGTGCGTCCAAACAAAGGCGCAAGCATACATGCACGTACCCTGTTTATAAAGCTATATAAAAAAATTTATGTAGTAGTGACGCACACTTTATTGAGGTACAGTATTACATCGCCATTCCACCATCTGTGGCTATGCAGTCTCATCTATATATACCTTATCTATCCATTGTCATGCTTGCAAGTCGACAGTCAGGCATAAATAGCTATTTTCACTATGCACGATGCACTTTTTAAAGGTTATGTTTGTTAATAAAAATGATTATTGGCACATATTATGAGTATTACATGATGGAAATTGTATAATTTTTATAAACTGTTTACTGACATTATTCAGCAAATGTAACATTTTATGAATGTCACAGATAACTTGTAATGCTGATGATGTTTTGAAGTCAGACATTCATTGTCTATACAATAAAAATGGTGTTCATACTGTTACTTATCCATCATTAATGTATTCTGATATGTACTTTTATGCTTTTATTTACAACCGTATAGCAGATTCCTTAACCAATTTATTTTGTGGTTTGCATTGCTGTTCAACATATTAATGTATGTGTTTATGTTTGTCAATTCTTTATTTATCTAGATTTTTTTAAACTGAAATCATCATCTTATGGTAGTAAAGGTTATCTTTCTCTTGTTTGGAGTATAGACATTTTTAATTGACACGTAACAAGGAAAATACTTTATCTAGTATTTAAACATCCTCCTTGACCCTGGGCTCCAACACCGCCAGTTATTGCTTGGAAGTGCTGTTAGCACAGTCAACACTTGCTCCTGTGTTACTGGGGTTCAGTAATGTCAGCTGTTCCCCTGCTGTGTGTACGGCAACAGTCCTGCTGCCTCCACCCTATTCTCTTCTCATCCCTGGGCTCCAACACCGCCAGTTGTTGCTCGGAAGTGCTGTTAGCACAGTCAACACTTGCTCCTGTGTTACTGGGGTTCAGTAATGTCAGCTGTTCCCCTGCTGTGTGTACGGCAAACAGTCCTGCTGCCTCCACCCTATTCTCTTCTCATCCCTGGGCTCCAACACCGCCAGTTGTTGCTCGGAAGTGCTGTTAGCACAGTCAACACTTGCTCCTGTGTTACTGGGGTTCAGTAATGTCAGCTGTTCCCCTGCTGTGTGTACGGCAAACAGTCCTGCTGCCTCCACCCTGTTCTCTTCTCATCCCTGGGCTCCAACACCGCCAGTTGTTGCTCGAAAGTGCTGTTAGCACAGTCAACACTTGCTCCTGTGTTACTGGGGTTCAGTAATGTCAGCTGTTCCCCTGCTGTGTGTACGGCAAACAGTCCTGCTGCCTCCACCCTTTTCTCTTTTCATCTCTGGGCTCCAACACCGCCAGTTGTTGCTCGGAATTGCTGTTAGCACAGTCAACACTTGCTCCTGTGTTACTGGGGTTCAGTAATGTCAGCTGTTCCCTGCCGTGTGTACGGCAAACAGTCCTGCTGCCTCCACCCTGTTCTCTTCTCATCCCTGGGCTCCAACACTGCCAGTTGTTGCTCGGAAGTGCTGTTAGCACAGTCAACACTTGCTCCTGTGTTACTGGGGTTCAGTAATGTCAGCTGTTCCCCTGCTGTGTGTACGGCAACAGTCCTGCTGCCTCCACCCTATTCTCTTCTCATCCCTGGGCTCCAACACCGCCAGTTGTTGCTCGGAAGTGCTGTTAGCACAGTCAACACTTGCTCCTGTGTTACTGGGGTTCAGTAATGTCAGCTGTTCCCCTGCTGTGTGTACGGCAAACAGTCCTGCTGCCTCCACCCTATTCTCTTCTCATCCCTGGGCTCCAACACCGCCAGTTGTTGCTCGGAAGTGCTGTTAGCACAGTCAACACTTGCTCCTGTGTTACTGGGGTTCAGTAATGTCAGCTGTTCCCCTGCTGTGTGTACGGCAACAGTCCTGCTGCCTCCACCCTATTCTCTTCTCATCCCTGGGCTCCAACACCGCCAGTTGTTGCTCGGAAGTGCTGTTAGCACAGTCAACACTTGCTCCTGTGTTACTGGGGTTCAGTAATGTCAGCTGTTCCCCTGCCGTGTGTACGGCAAACAGTCCTGCTGCCTCCACCCTGTTCTCTCTCATCCCTGGGCTCCAACACTGCCAGTTGTTGCTCGGAAGTGCTGTTAGCACAGTCAACACTTGCTCCTGTGTTACTGGGGTTCAGTAATGTCAGCTGTTCCCCTGCTGTGTGTACGGCAACAGTCCTGCTGCCTCCACCCTATTCTCTTCTCATCCCTGGGCTCCAACACCGCCAGTTGTTGCTCGGAAGTGCTGTTAGCACAGTCAACACTTGCTCCTGTGTTACTGGGGTTCAGTAATGTCAGCTGTTCCCCTGCTGTGTGTACGGCAAACAGTCCTGCTGCCTCCACCCTATTCTCTTCTCATCCCTGGGCTCCAACACCGCCAGTTGTTGCTCGGAAGTGTGTTAGCACAGTCAACACTTGCTCCTGTGTTACTGGGGTTCAGTAATGTCAGCTGTTCCCCTGCTGTGTGTACGGCAAACAGTCCTGCTGCCTCCACCCTGTTCTCTTCTCATCCCTGGGCTCCAACACCGCCAGTTGTTGCTCGAAAGTGCTGTTAGCACAGTCAACACTTGCTCCTGTGTTACTGGGTTCAGTAATGTCAGCTGTTCCCCTGCTGTGTGTACGGCAAACAGTCCTGCTGCCTCCACCCTGTTCTCTTCTCATCCCTGGGCTCCAACACCGCCAGTTGTTGCTCGGAAGTGCTGTTAGCACAGTCAACACTTGCTCCTGTGTTACTGGGGTTCAGTAATGTCAGCTGTTCCCCTGCTGTGTGTACGGCAACAGTCCTGCTGCCTCCACCCTGTTCTCTTCTCATCCCTGGGCTCCAACACCGCCAGTTGTTTCTCGGAAGTGCTGTTAGCACAGTCAACACTTGCTCCTGTGTTACTGGGGTTCAGTAATGTCAGCTATTCCCCTGCTGTGTGTACGGCAACAGTCCTGCTGCCTTCACCCTGTTCTCTTCTCATCCCTGGGCTCCAACACCGCCAGTTGTTGCTCGGAAGTACTTGGCACGGGTACTGACTCCTGCCCAGCCTGGTTACAGCACGACAGCTGTTTCCTGGCAGTGTCAACGTCAATTAGCCTCCAATAAGTTGTCCTGTCGTGTTGTATTCGGGTTAGCCGACTCTATGGTGCCTGTAGTTTAGGTGATTCCTATGTGTGCTGCGGGATATGTAAATAAAGGCTGTTTCAGTTGTGACAATAGGACAAGCACCCACTGTAGGACTGTGTGATTCGGTAACTGCTGACGGCTTGCGGCCTGTCAACTTACATTTTCATGGGTGCCTTATGGTACCCGTCCGGGTTCCAGTACCGTCAGCTGGTTCTCCGCAGTGCCTTTGGCCTAGGTGCCTCCATCTCGGTATCCGAGTTCCAGCAACGTCTGCTGGTCCTTGGTAGTGCTTTGGAGCACAGGTACCTCCTGCTTAGTAACCGTGTCCCAGTAACGTCAGCTGGTCCTCGGTTGTGCCATTGGCTCTTTTCCTTCTGCTGCCCCTCCGGGTTCCAGCACAGTCAGCTGGTCCTCGTTACTTGCATTGGCTCTTGTACCTTCTGCTACCCGTCCGGGTTCCAGTACCGTCAGCTGGTTCTCCGCAGTGCCTTTGGCCTAGGTGCCTACATCTCGGTATCCGAGTTCCAGCAACGTCTGCTGGTCCTTGGTAGTGCTTTGGAGCACAGGTACCTCCTGCTTAGTAACCGTGTCCCAGTAACGTCAGCTGGTCCTCGGTTGTGCCATTGGCTCTTTTCCTTCTGCTGCCTCTCCGGGTTCCAGCACAGTCAGCTGGTCCTCGTTACTTCCATTGTCTCTTGTACCATATGATACCCGTCCGGGTTCCAGTAACGTCAGCTAGTTCTCGAAGTTAGTCAGCCTTCTTGTACCTTCAGCTACATTTACAAATTGAAGATTTTTTAAATGTTTTTTTGGGTAATCACTCTGGATCTCCAACAATGAAGACGACGACCCTGATGACCACCCCGAAGAAGATGACGACCACAGGGAAGACGAACATCAAGCCAACCAGCCTGAACACCATCACAAAGAAGAAATAAAAGATTACCCAGAAGAAGATCACCAACAGGACAAAGAAAGTTAAGACAAACTACAAGATACAGAAAAAGAGACAGAAGAACAATAAGCAGAAGATCAAAAAGCAGAAGAACATGAAGTATAAGACCAAAATGAAGAGCAAAATATATGCTCTAAATTATAAGCAGAAGAAGACTAAGCAGTGTATGGGGGTGAGTCCGTTCCTCCTCGTGGTGCCCCTGGAAAATGCCTGCTGCTGCAGGCTAAACTGAACACGGACAAATACTGTTGTAATTTAAATCTTTTGTGACAGCAAGAACGGAAGAATGAAAAATTCATACTTTTACAGATTACAAGTACAGGAATCTCTGTCACAAATAAGAATATGATGAAGAAGATGAAGATGAAGAAGTAGAATATGAAGAAGAATAATAATTTAATAAGAACAATATGAGTAATGTTAACAAAAAGATGAATAGCAAGAAGTTTAAGAAGAAGATAAAGAAGGTGAAGATGAAGAATAATTTGATGAAAAAGATGATGCTGCTGAAGATTATGAAGGAGAAAGTGTGGCAAAAGTTAAAAAGGTGAAGAGCATGGAAGTTGTGAAACATACATATTTGCCAAAAATATAAAAAGTTAACAACATTGTCAATTTCTTCGTCAATCCGAACATCTTTAAAAAAAAAAATATGAATGCTATTCCATTTGATTGGGTTAAACATCTATGCCTTTAATGTCTCCTCAACCTCCCCCAATACATTCTACATTACTCTTTGTTGTTTTCCTTCATGTACAATTAACCAACAAGGCAAGAATGTTTTTTTTTTAATTCCGATATTTTGTTCCCATAGACTTACATTGGATTTCCGGTATCGGTATCGGGTATCGCCGATACTTTTTGGGTATTGGCGATACCCATTCCGATACGATACTTACTGATATCGGAAAGTATCGCTCAACTCTACTGTTGTGTCATAGTGGGGGGGCATTCTTGTCTCGGTTTCAGTTTATAGCGATTCTCAAGAAAGGGCTGAGGGAATTCGATGTTCCCACTGACTTATACGGTTCTCACTCTTTTTGTATCGGGTGGCGTTGGAAGCACATATGCGGGGTCTAGGGCCTGAGAAATTTTTCCGCATTGGTAGATGGCGCTCTAATCGTTACTTAAGTTTTGTGCGTTATTAGTGCAGGCAGTGGCCGTCGAAAAAGAGAGGTTATGTTATGTTGTTTTTTGTATTCGCAGATTGTGGACCTTTATTAGCCTGGATTTTAGGACATTCGTTCGTTCATTGGGGGGTGTTACGGGCTGACGTGAGGCCAGACGGCAGATAACTGTGATTCAGTAGACAACAGGTGGTCGTTCGTTTGTTGGGTTTCAGGGGGGTGGTGTGGGCTAGAGTTCTGGGGAAATTTTCAAAGACGGTTCGTTGTGATAGAACGCCTGACATTTGGGTGGTACATATGGGCGGGAATGATTTGGGAGTGAAGCCGGTTAGAGAATTGATCAGGGATATTCGCTTTGATTTTCTGAGATTATGGATGTTGTTTCCTGGTGTATTGGCAGTTTGGTAGGATATAGTTCCTAGGAAGAAATGGAGGGGCGCCAGATCGTTAAAAGGGATCAATAGAGCTAGGGAACAAGCTGAAGAGGGCGGTATCAAATTTTGCTTCTAGAAATGGGGCAATATGCGTGCGGCACTTTGAATTGGAAGTAGGGGTGGGTAATTTCTGGAGAGAGGATGGGGTTCATTTGAATGATATTGGAATTGACTTATGGTCACTTGAAATTCAGTAAGGATTGGAGAGGGCAATGGCTGTGTTGGGGCACTCACGAACCTGAGGTGATCAGGGCCGTTCGTGGTTGGCGGGGGGTGGGGTTCTTGGAGTTATTATGATTCAGGGATGGAATTGGGAGTAAATTGCAGACATTCAAATGAGGTGGGGTTGATCTGGCTTTTGGTTATGGGCTCTGGACGGGGTTTTACCTTGGGAGCTTGTGGTGGTTTAGTCTTCCCTGAACGGGTTGTTTGGTGCCCTCGAGCTGATGGTTTACGGCTGAGGGTAACATGGTGGTCGAATTTGTTTTGGTCTACTAACAATAAAGCCAGATCTTTTAGCTCCATGAACCCTCCCCTCATATCTTTGAAAGATGTTTATACATATATTGTTATGTATTTTATGTATGTTTGTTAATAAACTGGCCGCTGTGGCCAATATCATCCAAAAGAATTTAAGTGTAATGTTTTTATTTTCAAGGAGTGTGGTCTACAAATGGTTGGGGGGTTAAGAGTGAGCAGTAGAAAGGTATGAAACCCTACCAAGTCGCCATATGCGGTCATGTTTTCTCCTTACTGCTCTTATCTCTTTCTAAAACTATTGCTCGTCTTCTCTAATGTGATTGGATTAAACATTAAGTAAAGACTTCAAGCTGCCTGAAAAACAGATATCAGCTGTATGCAAGTACTATGTGTGTAATATGTACATGGGTACCGTATTTTCCGGCGTATAAGACGACTTTTTAACCCCTGAAAATCGTCTTCAAAGTCGGGGGTCGTCTTATACGCCGGGTACGGCGTTTCAGAGGTGTTTACCTAGGGTCTAGGCGCTGGGGGACGTCGGCGGCTCCTCTTGTGCATCCCCCCCAGGCTCTGTACTGGGGACGGCGGCGGCTCCTCTTGTGCAGCCCCCGCAGGCTCTGTGCTGTGGGGCGGCGGCGGCGGCTCCTCTTGTGCAGCCCCCGCAGGCTCTGTGCTGGGGGGCGGCGGCGGCTCCTCTTGTGCAGCCCCCGCAGGCTCTGTGCTGGGGGACGGCGGCGGTGATTCTTTTCTCAATCCCCGGAGGCCCCGGCAGCTCCATTGCTGCGATGCGATGCGATGCGATGGCCTCCGGGAAAATGGCCGCTGCATGCTCAGCTTCAGATCTCGTCTCAAGATCTCGGGAGACGAGATCTGAAACTGAGCATGCGCCGCCCTCAGCGGCCATTTTCCCGGAGGCCACCGCATCGCATCAATGGAGCTGCCGGGGCCTCCGGGGATTGAGAAAAGAATCACCGCCGCCGTCCCCCAGCTCAGAGCCTGCGGGGGCTGCACGAGTAGCCGCCGCTGTCCCCCAGCACAGAGCCTGGGGGCTGCACGAGAGGAGCCACCGCCGTCCCCCAGCACAGAGCCTGGGGGCTGCACGAGAGGAGCCTCCGACGCCGTCCCCCAGCACAGAGCCCCCCCAGGCTGCACAAGAGGAGCCGCCACCGTAGCCCAGCGCCTAGACCCTAGGTAAACACCTCTAAAAAGCCCACTCCCCCCACCATATGTTCCGTACCCGGCGTATAAGATGACACCCGGCGTATAAGAAGACCCCCCCACACTTTTAAGACAAATTCATATTTTGACTGTAAAAGTTGGGGGGTCGTCTTATACGCCCAATCGTCTTATACGCCGGAAAATACGGTAAATGCATTATGTAAACTGGTATTGTTATACAGTTAAGCAAGTTGAAGACAAAATGATCTCTAATAGAGATAAAGATAAAGATGACATATTTTCCTTTGTATTTGAGATAAATAAAAATTGTCTGTTTTTAATTTAAAAAAATTACAAAAAGGGAAATGAGCCAAAGCAAGAGTTTGGGGACCCTTGGTGATTTGTGTGCTCAGATCATTTTGACCAATGTTTCAGACCTCATTTAGTCTTTTAGGGATATGTCTTGATCACTGTCATTGTCAGGAAAGACCATGAATGCAAATTTCGCAGCTTTATGAAAACCCAGCCTCCTTTAACTTGTTCCAATAAAAACAGCAGCCATGGTTTCTTATATGCAGCTTCTTAGCACTCTGAAAATGAAAATGGTAGAGGTTTACAAAGCATGGGGAGGCTATCAAAATATTGTTTCACTTTCCTCAGTTCAAAATGTAATTAAGAAATGGCAGTTAGCAGGAACAGTGGAGGTCAAGATAAGATCTCGAAGACTAAGACAAACTTCTGTGAGAGCTGCTTGTATGATTGATAGAGAGGCAAATCAGAACACCTGCTTAATTGTGAGTGACCTTCAGAAAGATATCGCAAGCTCTGGAGTTGTGGTACATTGTTCTACTTTTCAGAGACAGCTGCACAAATATGGCTTTCATGGAAGAGTAATCAGAAGAAAACCTCTCCTGCATCCTCACTCTAAAATTCAGCACCGGAAGTATGCAAAAGAACATCTAAATAATCCTGATACATTTTGGAAACAAGTCCTGTGGACCGATGAGGTTAAAATGGAACTCTTTGGCCACAATGATTAAAGGTATGTGTGGAGAAAAAGGGCACAACATTTTAGGATAAGAACATCTTGCCAAACAACAAGTATGTGGTTGGATCAATAATGTTTTGGGATAGTGTTTCAGCCAATGACAGGGGGAACATTTCACGGCTAGAGGGAAGAATGAATTCAATGAAATTTCAACAAATTCTTGATCCAAACGTAACACTATCTGTAAAAAAAACTGAAGTTGAAAAGAAGATGGCTTCTACAAATGGATAATGATCCTAAACACACATCACAATGTACAATAGACTACCTAAAAAGGTACAAGCTGAAGGTTTTACAATGGCCTCACAGTCCCCTGATCTGATCATTAGAGTTGAGCGAAACAAGTCGGTTATTTTCAAAAATCGCCGACTTTCGCCAAAGTCGAGTTTCATGAAACAAAACCCGACCTTGGTGAGAGGTCGGTCACGTGTTTGGCGACCATTTTGCCGAGGTTGGTTTTCCCATAGTACTTTAAGGGCCTTTTCTCGGCCAATGAGCAAGGACGCAGGCTGTGGGCAACGCGATGACATGGGCAGCGGCCAGCACCATATCATAGAAGGGCATTGCAGCGATTGGCTGGCTTTGTGTGGTGTCACAGTGTATATAAAATCCCTCAGCGCTGACCGACATTTTACTTCTGCCAATCTCAGTGTAGGGACAGGTTACTGCCGCTGCTTCTCAGCAGGGAGAGCATTAGGCAGGGCCTAAAAAAAAATAATTTGTGCTGATAGCGATTAGCTGTACAGTTACTGTGCAGTGACAGGGGAGGATTTTGGTGTGTGCAGCAATGCTGCTTCTTAGGATGCCTGCCAGTGACAGTGTAGAAATTGCTTGTGTGGAGCAGTTACCGAGTGTTCATTTTTTCCCACAAGGTATAGAGCTGTACGCTCCTCACAGTACCGTGTACCGGCTCATATCACGGACAAATACATGCTGACTATCTGTGTGTGACTCCGGAAAAATATACGGAGATTTACAATTCCCCCAACACTATATACAGCTGTACGCTACAGATTTTCCTTTTTTTATATTCTGGTGTTAGCCAGACTGGGCCTCTGACTGTCTGTGTTGCTCCTGAAATATATACAGAGATTTACAATTCCCCAACACTGTATACAGCTGTACGCTACAGATAGAGTACATTTTTCCTGATTTTCATATTCTGGTGTTAGCCAGACTGGGCCTCTCGCTGTCTGTGTTGCTCCTGAAATACATACGGAGATTTACAATTCACCCAACACTGTATACAGCTGTACGCTACAGATAGAGTGCACTTTTCCTGATTTTTATATCTGGTGTTAGCCAGACTGGGCCTGTGACCGTTTGTCTTACTGCTGAAATATATACGGAGATTTAAAATCCCCCTAACACTGTATACAGCTGTACGCTACAGATACAGTACACTTTTCCTGATTTTTATATTCTGGTGTTAGCCAGACTGGGCCTCTGACTGTGTGTGTTGCTCCTGAAGTATATACGGAGATTTACAATTCACCCAACATTGTATACAGTTGTATGCTACAGATAGAGTACACTTTTGCTGATTTTCATATTCTGGTGTTAGCCAGACTGGGCCTGTGACCGTTTGCCTTACTACAGAAATATATACGGAGATTTAAAATCCCCCAACACTGTATACAGCTGTACGCTACAGATAGAGTACACTTTTCCTGATTTTCATATTCTGGTGTTAGCCTGACTGGGCTTGTGACCGTGTGTCTTACTGCTGAAATATATACGGTGTAAGAGTCTGCGGAATGCATCAAATATAAGATGTGGAGAGGTGCGTTCGCAGCCCGGGGTCCACCGTGCAGGCGGAGCCTGCTGCTAGTAAAATGGCACAAGAAGCGAAATCTCTTATACCGCAGAGTCGCCAAAATAAACGCCGTAATGCGCTGTGGCAATATGTGCGAACTCTGTTATTCCACAGAGCCGCTAGAAGGAGTGCCGCAGTGCTATGTGGCGATATGTGCGAACTCAGTTAACACCACTGAGTCGCAAAATAAACACGCTAGGGCGCTGTCTAGCGTTGAAAGCGAAGCCTGTTGCGTCAGAGAGCCGCTGAGACAAACTCCTGTGTCCTGTTAGGCACCCAGGTACACAGTTGACTGCTAAGCGATCATAGAACGTGATCATGCGCTAATGTCCTCGCGAGAGTCACCCACAATCTATGGCGTCTGAACGCCAGGCCCTGAATACGACAATCAAACTCCTCACCGGTTATGCCGGTAATCTAGTGTTAGGGTCTGCGGAACGCACCAAATATATGATGTAAAAAGGTGTGTTCGCAGCCCGGGGTTCACCGTGCAGGCGGAGCCTGCTGCTAGTAAAATGGCGCAAGAAGCTAACTCTGTTATCCCGCAGAGTTAAAAAAATAAACGCCGTAACGAGCTGTGGCATTATGTGCGAACTCTGTTATTCCACAGAGCCGCTAGAAGGAGTGCTGCAGCGCTATATGGCTATGTGTGCGAACTCACTTAACACCACTGAGTCGCAAAATAAACACGCTACGGCGCTGTCTAGCGTTGAAAGCGAACCCTGTTACATTACAGAGCCGCTGAGACAAACTTCTGTGTCCTGTCAGGCACCCAGGTACACAGCTGACTGCTAAGCAAACATAGAAAGTGATCATGCGCTAATGTCCTCGCGGGAGACACCCGCAATCTATGACGTCTGAACGCCAGGACCTGAATACGGCAATCAAACTCCTCACCGGTTATGCCGGTAATCTAGGGCATCTAGGACACCGACCCTGACCAGCTAGCATACCAAACTCCTCACCAATTAAGTCGGAATTCTAGGGGCTTGTTTCAGTCGGGCCCTAACCACACACATGCATGACCACACTGGCGCAAAGCATATGACGATTGATACTAGCGCATGGCGGCCCAGCCATGCTACCCTTTTATAGTAACAGCTACAGGACCTTCCAGAAACAAGGACCAATGAAACTTGTTCCAGAACACCAGTAGTCACAGGACCTTCCTGGCGGACAAATAGGAGCTGCTGCAGTACCTGAGCATGTGACCCCTGATCTCCAATGAGAGATCTCACTCTGGGCATGCTCAGAAGGGGAAAACAAGGACTTTGTCCTAAAGACGTCTGCTCGCCGCTAACCAGTACTGGCCACAATAGCAGAGCCTGGAGGAGCTGCAGTAATCCTCTGCACACTGTTAGACTGGGCGAGATGCTGGGACCGATGTCTAAGCTGAGCAGGCTCTACTGCGGCCGGAGATGAATGGGGGACCGCAGCGAGACTGGTTTGAGACTCCCCTTGTGCAGCAGTGGGAACTTGAACCCTAACATTACCCCCTTCTTTGGGCCTCGCTGCGCTCAAAGGCAGCGATGAGCTGCGGAGCGTGAACATGCTCGGCAGTCTCCCAGGACCTATCCTCAGGCCCATAAACCCTCCAATCCACCAAATAAAATTTTTTGCCTCGTACCACCTTGCACCCAACAATGGCGTACACCTCATGATCATCGGTAGATGAACTCGACGTCCCGGCAGATGACTCGGAAAATGGGAAATGGCCACGGGTTTCAGGAGGGACACGTGAAAGGTGTCAGTGATACCAAGGCGAGGCGGAAGGGCTAGGCGGTAAACCACCGGGTTCACCTGCTCAAGAAGTTTAAAGGGACCCAAAAAGCGAGGTGCCAACTTGGTGGACTCTACACGTAGCTTGATGTTTCGGGCAGAGAGCCACACTAGGTCACCCGGCGCAAATATAGGAGCGGGGCGCCGATGGTCATCGGCCGAAGACCTCATCCTCTCTTTGGAGGCCTGAATGGCATCCTGGGTGCGGTCCCAAATGTCCCGTGCCTCCACAGCCCAGTCTGCCACCCTGGAATCGGCGGAAGAAATGGGCATGGGCACTGGTACCCGCGGATGCTGACCGTAGTTCAGGAGGAATGGGGTCTGTCCGGTGGAGTCAGCCACAGCATTATTTAGAGCGAACTCAGCCCACGGTAGCAAGGATGCCCAGTCATCCTACCTGGCAGATACAAAATGTCGCAAGTATGTGACAAAGGTCTGGTTGGCCATCTCTACCAACCCATTCGTCTCGGGAAGGTATGCAGAAGAGAGATTCAACTCAATGCTGAGTAAACGACACAGCTCTCTCCAGAACCGAGACGCAAACTGGGACCTCCATCACTGACAATTTTGTCTGGCATACCGTGTAGGCGGAAAATATGCCTAATGATGAATAATGCTGCCAAGGCCCATGCAGACGGTAACCGTGGTAAAAGGCACCAAGTGCACCATTTTGGAGAAGTGGTCGGTTATCACCCAGATGATGGTGCAGCCCCGAGACTTGGGTAAGCCCAACACAAAATCCATCCCGACCATCTCCCAGGGCCTGTCTGCCACCGGTAAAGCAAAGAGTAACCCAGCTGGCCATTGTCGAGAGGACTTAATCTTGGCGCAGGAGACGCACGCCTGAACGTATTCCCTGACGTCACGGACCATATGTGGCCACCAGTATGTCCTCGCAAGAAACTCCGATGTCCTCTTTGCCCCAAAATGTCCACCCACCCTGGACGAGTGTGCCCAAGAGAGTACCTCCGGTCGCAAATTGATGGGCACAAAAGTCTTGCCCGGAGGCACAGACTCAAGCAAAACAGGGGCCACAGTTCTTAGGCTCTCTGTGGGGACAATCAGCCGAGGCTCCAACTCCACCTCCTCATACAACACCACGAGTGAGACAGAGCATCAGAACGAATGTTCTTCTCCCCTGAGAGAAAATGGAGGGTGAAATGGAACCAGGAGAAGAACAGGGACCATCTGGCCTGATGGGAATTTAGCCGCTGGGCGGTCTGTAAATAGACCAAATTTTTGTGGTCAGTGAACACTTGGAAAAGGAAAGCGAGCCCCCTCCAGGAGATGTCTCCACTCGGAAAAAGCCAACTTCATGGCTAGCAACTCCCTATCCCCAATGGAATAATTCCTCTCCTCTGGTGTGAAGGTCTTGGAGAAGAAGAAGCAAGGATGTTTTCGACCTTGAACATCCTTTTGAAAAAGGACTGCTCCAGCACCAACGGACGAGGCATCTACCTCCAATATAAAAGGTTTATCAACCTCGGGACGATGTAGGATAGGAGCGCTAGCAAAATGGGACTTGATTGAAGTAAAGGCCTTGGAGACCTCCTCTGACCACAATTTGGGATTGGCTCCTTTCTTGGTGAGGGCTACCAAGGGAGCAACCAAAGTAGAGAAGTGGGGAATAAATTGGCGATAGTAATTAATGAACCCCATAAAGCGCTGCACCGCTTTAAGAGAGTGGGGTTCTTGCCAATACATTACAGCTTGTAGTTTGGCAGGATCCATAGCCAATCCCGGAGTGGAGATGATATAGCTCAGGAATGGCAAAGACTCCTGCTCAAACACACAATTCTCCAACTTCGCATATAAGGAAGTTGCCCGCAAGAGGTCGAAGACCTTGCAAACATCTCTCCGGTGGGTGTCCATATCTGGAGAAAAGATGAGAATGTCATCCAGATAGACTACCACAGAGGTGGCAAGCATGTCCCGGAAGATGTCATTTACGAAATCTTGGAAGACGGCTGGAGCATTACAGAGCCCGAAGGGCATCACAAGATATTCGTAATGTCCATCTCTGGTATTGAACGCCGTCTTCCATTCGTCCCCCTCACGGATGCGGATCAGGTTATAGGCACCACGAAGATCCAGCTTAGTAAATACCCTTGCTCCCCGGAGCCTATCAAAGAGCTCAGATATTAGTGGCAAAGGATATTTGTTCTTAACGGTAATGGCGTTAAGACCCCTGTAGTCTATACACGGTCGTAATTCTCCATTCTTCTTCTGCACAAAGAAAAATCCTGCCCCTGCTGGTGACACTGACTTCCTAATAAACCCTCTTGCCAGATTTTCTTGGATGTATTGTGACATGGCCTCCGTCTCAGGAAGAGAGAGAGGATACACTCTTCCCCGAGGGGGCTCCGTTCCAGGCAAGAGGTCTATAGGACAGTCATAGGGGCGATGAGGCGGAAGAGTCTCCGCTGCCTTTTTGGAGAATACGTGCGCTTATGACCGATAAACCTTGGGAAGAGAATCAAGATCTATGGGTATCTCCGTTGTGGAAACCTGAATGTCCACTCTGAGACATCTGTCTCTGCAATGATCACCCCAACCCAGTATTCTCCCAGAGGACCATATGGGGAGAGTGGTGGCGAAGCCAGGGTAATCCCAACAAAACCTCATCTATTCCCTCAGGAAGATCAAAAAGCGATATATTCTCCTGATGTGAAGGAGACATAGACAGAGGTAGAGAGACAGTCTGGTGGGTGATTTGTGAGGGCAGGATTGCTTCATTCAACACTCTCACCGATATTGGCTCGGCGAGCGTCACCAGCGGAATGGAATGGCGAGAGGCAAAGGAGGAGGACATAAAATTCCCCTCTGCCCCAGAGTCCACACAAAGCTTGGCGGGAAGAGTGGATGAACCTAGAGAGATTAACCCTTTAAGGAGCACTTTCGGAGCAAAATCCCTCGCGTCTAATGACCCTGCACCCATGGTCACGGAACATGACCGTTTACTTAATCGCTGGGGACATCGGTTGGCATAATGTTCTGGCTGCTGACACACTCTACAGACCACGGATACTCGAGTGGTCCGAGACTTAGATCCCACTCGAGTAGTCTCCACAGTCTCTGGGGAGTCGGACACCCGAACGGAAATTCCAGAAGTTTGGCAAAGGTGGGTGCCAGTCGAAACCTCTGCCTAAACTGGGTCCGCTCTAAACTCCGCTCGATGCGTGTAGATATAGAAATTAGTTTCTCCAGTGTGGCAGGAATCTCCCTGGTAGCCAAAGCGTCCTTTACATGGTCTGCCAGTCCTCTCCAGAACACTGGAATAAGAACTTTATCTGGCCACTCTAATTCAGAGGCCAAAGTCCGAAATTGGACTGAGAACTGGTTGACCATGGACAAGCCCTGTGACATTGCCAGCAGTTGGAGTGCCGTATCGTGCGTGACCTGAGGTCCTAAAAAGACCTTTTTCAAAGCCTCCAAAAACCGAGGAGCACTCCGCACCACACGATCGTCGCGCTCCCACAGCAGTGTTGCCCACTCCAACGCTCTGCCCGAGAGTAGAGACAGTACAAAACCCACTTGTGCCCGATCCGTGGGGAAACGTGCAGCCAGAAGCTCGAGCTGTATAGAGCACTGACTCTCGAATCCCCGACATTGCTTGCTGTCACCGGCAAACTTGTCAGGAAGCGGGAGGTGGGATAATGTAGGGGCAGAGGTGGCAGAGGACAAACTGGCTGCAGCCATGCCAGCAGCCTGAACAGCGACTGCGGTAACATCCACAGCTGAGGTTGTGCGCTCAAGAGCCGCCAACCTACCCTCCAGCTGCTAGATGTACTGCAGTAGACGCTGGTCATCCGCCATTTTACTAGCCAGACCCTGGCGCTAGTATTATGTTAGGATCTGCAGAACGCACCAAATATATGATGTAAAAAGGTGCGTTCGCAGCCCGGGGTCCACCGTGCAGGCGGAGCCTGCTGCTAGTAAAATGGCGCAAGAAGCGAACTCTGTTATCCCGCAGAGTTGCCAAAATAAACGCCGTAATGCGCTGTGGCAATATGTGCGAACTCTGTTATTCCACAGAGCCACTAGAAGGAGTGCCGCAGCGCTATATGGCGATGTGTGCGAACTCACTTAACACCACTGAGTCGCAAAATAAACACGCTAGGGCGCTGTCTAGCGTTGAAAGCGAACCCTGTTACGTCACAGAGCCGCTGAGACAAACTTCTGTGTCCTGTCAGGCACCCAGGTACATAGTTGACTGCTAAGCAAACATAGAACGTGATCATGCGCTAATGTCCTCGTAGGAGACACCCGCAATCTATGGAGTCTGAATGCCAGGCCCTGAATACGGCAATCAAACTCCTCACCGGTTATGCCGGTAATCTAGGGCATCTAGGACACCGACCCTGACCAGCTCGCATACCAAACTCCTCACCGATTAAGTCGGTATTCTAGGGGCTTATTTCAGCCAGGCCCTAACCACACACACACATGACCACACTGGCGCAAAGCATATGACGATTGATACTAGCGCATGGCGGCCCAGCCATGCTACCTTTTTATAGTAACAGCTACAGGACCTGCCAGAAACAAGGACCAATGAAATTTGTTCCAGAACACCAGTAGTCACAGGACCTTCCTGGCGGACCAATAGGAGCTGCTGCAGTACCTGAGCATGTGACCCCCAGATCTCCAATGAGAGATCTCACTCTGGGCATGCTCAGAAGGGGAAAACAAGGACTTTGTCCTAAAGACGTCTGCTCGCCGCTAACTAGTACTGGCCACAATAGCAGAGCCTGCAGGAGCAGCAGTAATCCTCTGCACACTGTTAGACTGGGCGAGATGCTGGGACCAATGTCTAAGTTGAGCAGGCCGGAGATGAATGGGGGACCTCAGCGGGACTGGTTCGAGACTCCCCTTGTGCAGCAGCGGGAACTCGAACCCTAACATCGACCTTGACCAGCTAGCATACCAAGCTCCTCACCAATTAGGTCGGTATTGTAATGGCGTATTTCAGCCGCCCTAACCACATACACGCATGACCATACTGTCGCAAAGCATATAAAGGTTGATACTAGCGCATGGCGGCTCAGCCATGCCACCCTTTTATAGTAACAGCTACAGGACCTGCCAGAAGAAGGCCCACGAGAAACTGTTCCAAAACAGATGTAGTTTCAGGACCTTCCTGGCGGACCAATAGGAGCTGCTGAAGTACCTGAACATGTGACCCCTGATCTCCAATAAGATATCTTACCCTGGGCATGCTCAGAAGGGGAAACGCAGTACTTCGTCCCAAAGACGTCTGCTCCAGCACTGGCTATAATAGAAGATCCAGGAGGAGCAGCAGCAAGTCTCTGCACACTACTGGAACGGGCAAGACACTGGGACCGCCGTCTCTGCTGAGCAGGTTCCACTGCGGACGGAGACGAATGGGGGACCGCAGCGGGACTGGTTAGAGACTCCCCTTGTGCAGCAGCGGGAACTCAAACCCTAACATTACCCCCCCTTCTTTGGGCCTCGCTGCGCTCAAAGGCAGCGATGAGCTGCAGAGCCTGAATACGCTCAGCAGGCTCCCATGACCTATCCTCAGGCCCATAACCCCTCCAATCCACCAAATAAAACTTTTTGCCACGTACCACCTTGTACCCCAGAATAGCATTAACCTCATAATCGTCCGTAGACGAACCCGATGTCCCGGCAGATGACTCGGAAAACCGGGACAAGTATACGGGTTTCAGGAGGGAGACATGGAATGTGTCGGTGATACCCTGGCGTGGCGGAAGGGATAACCGGTAGACCACAGGATTGACCTGTTCAAGGACCTTAAAGGGACCCAAGAAGCGAGGTGCGAACTCAGTGGACTCTATGCGCAGCCTGATGTTACGGGCGGAGAGCCACACTAAATTACCAGGGGCAAAAGTCAGAGCGGGGCGCCGATGTGCATCTGCGGATGACCTCATTCTCTCCTTGGAGGCCTGAATGGCATCCTTAGTGCGGTCCCAAATGTCCCGTGCCTCCACAGCCCAGTCTGCCACACTGGAGTCGGCGGAAGACATGGGCATAGGTATGGGAACCCGCGGATGCTGACCGTAATTAAGGAGAAATGGGGTTTGTCCAGTGGAATCAGCCACAGCGTTGTTTAATGCAAACTCCGCCCACGGTAACAAGGATGCCCAGTCATCCGACCTAGCTGAAGCAAAATGTCGCAGATATGTGACCAAGGTCTGGTTGGCCCTCTCTACCAACCCATTCGTCTCGGGATGATAAACAGAAGAGAGATTTAACTCAACACTGAGAAGGCGACAAAGCTCTCTCCAGAACCGAGACGCAAACTGGGGACCCCGGTCGCTGACAATTTTGTCCGGCATACCGTGTAAGCGGAAGATATGTTTGATAAACAGTGTCGCCAAGACCCGTGCAGAAGGTAACCGGGGTAGCGGCACCAAGTGCACCATTTTGGAGAAGTGATTGGTGATAACCCATATGATGGTGCACCCACGAGATTTGGGTAAGCCTACCACAAAGTCCATCCCGACCATTTCCCAAGGCCTGTCTGCCACCGGCAATGGGTAAAGTAACCCAGCTGGCCGTTGACGAGGGGACTTATTTTTGGCACAGGAGACACATGCCCGAATCTGATCTCCAACGTCCCGTACCATATGCGGCCACCAGTATGACCTCGCGAGTTGCTCAGATGTCAATTTTTTCCCAAAATGTCCACCCACCCTGGACGTATGGGCCCAAGAGAGAACCTCAGGTCGCAAATTAGATGGTAAAAAGGTCTTGCCCGGAGGGACAGACTCTAGCGACACGGGGGACAATAAGCTGTGGCTCCCCCTCCTCCTCCCTCAGAAGGCACAACGGAGAGAGAGAGCTCTCGAATGTTCTTCTCTCCCGACAGAAAATGGAGGGTGAAGTGAAAGCTGTAGAAAAACAAGGACCATCTGGCCTGACTGGAATTTAGCCGCTGTGCAGTTTGTAAATACACCAGATTTTTGTGATCCGTGAAGACTTGGAAGGGAAAGCGAGCCCCCTCCAACAGATGTCTCCACTACGAGAAGGCCAACTTCATTGCTAGCAACTCCCTGTCCCCGATGGAATAATTCCTCTCCGCTGGTGTGAAGGTCTTGGAGAAAAAGAAGCACGGGTGCTTCCGACCTTGAGAATCCTTTTGGAAGAGGACTGCTCCAGCACCAACGGATGAGGCATCCACCTCCAATATAAATAGCTTATCAACATCGGGGCGATGTAGGATGGGAGCGCTAGCAAAATGGGACTTAATAGAAGTGAAGGCCTTGGAGACCTCTTCAGACCACAATTTGGGATTTGCTTCCTTTTTGGTGAGGGCTACCACGGGAGCTACCAAAGTTGAGAAGTGAGGGATAAACTGGCGGTAGTAATTAATGAACCCCATAAAGCGCTGCACCGCCTTCAGAGAATGGGGTTCTTGCCAGTCCGTCACCGCCTGTAGTTTGGCAGGATCCATAGCCAATACCTGGGCGGAGATGATATAGCCCAGGAAGGGTAAGGACTCCTGCTCAAACACACATTTCTCCCAACTTTGCGTAGAGGGAATTTGCCCGTAAGAGGTCGAAGACTCTGCAGACATCTCTCCGGTGGGAGTCAATATCTGGGGAAAAGATGAGAATATCATCCAGACAGACTACAACTGAGGTGGAGAGCATATCCCGGAAGATGTCATTAACAAAGTCTTGGAAGACGGCTGGGGCATTACAGAGCCCGAAGGGCATCACCAGATATTCATAATGCCTGTCCCTGGTATTAAAAGCCGTCTTCCATTCGTACCCATCACGGATGTGAATCAGGTTATAAGCACCCCGCAGATCTAATTTTGCAAATACCCTTGCCCCCGTAGCCTATCAAATAGCTCAGAAATCAGGGGCAACGGGTATTTATTCTTGACGGTGATGACTTCCTAATGAATCCTCTTGCCAGGTTCTCCTGAATATATTGAGACATAGCCTCCGTCTCCGGGAGAGAAAGGGGATAGACCCTGTCCCGAGGAGGTTCTGCTCCGGGCAAGAGGTCAATAGGATAGTCATAAGGACGGTGAGGTGGAAGGATTTCCGCAGCCTTTTTGGAGAATATGTCTGCATACAACCAATAGTATTTAGGAAGTGAAGTAAGATCTGTGGGTATCTCTGTAGTGGCCACATGAATGCATTCCCTCATACATCTGCCTTTATATGACTCACCCCAACCCAATATCCTCCCAGAGATCCACTCAATGTGTGAGGAGTGGAAACGGAGCCAGGGCATCCCCAACAAAATCTCGTCTATTCCCTCGGGAATGACCAGAAGTGAGATAATCCCTAAGACCTAGGAGAATGCTGACTATCCACTGGAATAAATCACCTGACAGTGACACGCACGGCCATTCACTTCCTGCCACGTCACTTCCTGTTCTGAGCTGGAGCCGCCTGATAGGCACCATAGCTACATAGTCCCGCCTCTTCCCTTTATTTAGCCTGCACAATTGCATTCACTACATGCACGGACTAGCGGCGGATACCGCGTCCACCACAGGCACATTTTTGCTCCACCGGGACCCCCCAGGTTAGTTACTCGCTATCCAGTATATCCTTCATGGAATACCGCTCAGTACCGCACTCTGCTCATGTTCCACCTGCTTTTCTCCAGGTAACCGCTGCCATATTTGATCACCTATATCGAACAGAATTTAAACCTGGTAGGTTTATGTCTCACTTATCACTGATCCTTTTACTTAGCCACATTGTCTCACTATGCCTATTATATCATTATACAGATATTCCGGGCATAGCCCCTCTTTTTGCTGGGTCCACCTACTCACAGTAGTCCATGGTATGTTTTATTACCTATTACTCTCGCATCACATCCGTCCTCAATTTTTGATCTAGTTATGCTCCTGAATTACAGCATACTCATGAACTGTTATTTTCGTTTGACCAAGATTTATTACTATTGTTGTACATACTTTGTTTCCCTTTTGTAAAATCCTTTTATTTTACTTTATTTTACTTTTTCTATAACCACACAGTGACTGATGAAGGTCCAAGTTCAGGATCGAAACGTTTCTGTTATTACTGTGGACACGATTAAAAATCATCACTCTACTGAAGTTGAGTTCTGAGTTTATTTGCAATATTTATATGGTGTGGGAACCTACTCAGATACTCCTATACGGCTGTGCACATGATTATTCACTTTGCATTGATAATCCCGTACGTGTAGCACGCCCACTTGGTCATGTCACTCTCTGCTCTCACTTTTTCATACAATGCTGATGAGACCTCGAGCATTCTAGCTCAAACCACCCTTTCTAGCGACTTCCTCAAGGCCCCTCCAAGGGAGACCCGTGGACGTGATCTGGAAAGAGAACTCCGCCACCGCACTAACCTAGAGCTACACTGCGCCACTCTCACGGAGTACGTACGTGTACAGAGGATCCCGCGTGGTTTAAGGGTGCCTCTCCGTCCCACTCTCTTTTCTGATTCTTCCGAATTTTGTCACAAATATGAACAAATTCTTAATAAATGTTCTTTCGATTTAATGCTTCTAACCATAGAGCATCTACAAAAGGCGATTCACACCAGCACCGAACAAGTCCACTCTATTGAGGCCCAATTAGCCTCAACAGGTACACCAGAGGAAGTCTCTTCTTTGAAAACTCAAATCAACAGCAACATTGTACTTCATAGAAAGGACATTGAGGACCGCAAGAGACACAAATTCGCTAGAGACCAGGAGGACTACGATTTAGATCGCGTCTACAAGTGGCGTGACAGACCTCCCACATGGCATCCTTACTCCAGACCAGGACAAAGATCCTCCACCGATGCTTCTACTTCAGGCTCAGAACAAGACCGTGGCAGCTCCTCCTCAATCCCAACGACTTTTTTAGGACAACGAAGGAGACCACAACGAAGAAGAGGACCAGACGGGGGCACAGACCGCAGGGGCAATCACAATCAAATACGGACTACCCGGTCCCAGGTACGTGCCCCCTCGTCGTTAATATCTCGTCACGGACTCTAAGTATAGGGGAATATAACGTCCTTCAGAAAGGACTATCCTTTTGTCCATCTTACAAGTACAGGACATTTGAACTGGAGATGGACCTTCAACGGTTCTTCCGCTCACTTAGACTTAAGGCCTATTTTTCTAAACCTCCAACTAACACAGGCACACCTTCTCACTCCATAGAGGATGCAGACCGACTTTCTGCCTCCACCTTAGGCCTCAGATCTAAGAGCCACTTCAGACCACCACTGGGCTCAAATGGTTTAGAGACATTCATTGATTTCATTCGATCTTCATTTCTTAGTCTGAAAACAGACATAGAAAAAGGTAAACTACACTATCCTGCCAATTTACCAGCGGTTGACCACCATGCCATCAAATCTCTACAAGAAGACTCCAATATCATTATAAAACCCGCTGATAAAGGGGGGCCATAGTTGTTATGGACCGGTCCTATTACATCACTGAGGCCCTTCGTCAACTTAGTGACAACACTGTATACCAGAAGCTACCCCATGATCCCACAAGCACTATCAGATCCCACATAGAGGGGATACTCCAACGATATAGTGATTTAGGAACTTTAGACAAAAAAACTCAGGACTTTCTCATCTCCCAAAACCCAGTCATACCGGTATTTTACATATTACCGAAAATCCACAAAAACCTTCAACAACCTCCTGGCAGACCCATAGTTGCCGCCTCAGATTCCATACTTTCACCAATTGCAATTTACTTAGAAAAGATTCTTACTCCACTAACCAAACTCAGTCAATCTTTTCTTTTGGACACAGGCTCTTTTTTGGACATCATCCATTCCATTGGTCAAGTCCCTAGAGACTCCCTACTAGTCACTTTTGACGTGAAGGATCTCTATACCTCCATACCTCACGCACAGGGCATTCGATCGGTCCAACGCCTATTGGAAACATCTGACCTTAACACAACACAAATTAATCTGTGTATAGACCTCCTTTCCACAGTACTCAATAAAAACTATTTTCTATTTCAGGATGACTTCTTTTTACAAATACGCGGGACCGCAATGGGCTCGAACGTAGCGCCCCCCTATGCTAACTGTTATATGGCTCATTTTGAGGAGACAACCATATACACCTGCTCTCTCTTCAAAGATAATGTCATAACGTGGAAACGCTACATAGACGATATCTTTTGCATATGGGGGGGCACGTTAGAGTCCCTATCAATTTTCCATGATTTCTTAAATAACTCATGGCCAGGGCTGAGTTTCACAATTTCCCAGGACCCGTCCAAAATGAATTTCCTAGATACCTTAATCATGAAAGATACTGAGGGCTATCTAAGTTCAGACCTCTTTGTCAAACCCACCGACCGCAATAGCCTACTCCATTTCAACAGCTTCCATCCCACTGCCATGAAAAAATCCATTCCGAAGTCTCAGTTTCACCGTGTACGCAAGATTGTCTCTAACCAAGCCACTCAGGAGGTCCGCCTATCTGAGATGAATTCAAAGTTCAGAGATAGGGGTTACCCACAAAAAGTTTTGGACTCATCCCTCACACCCCATATTCATGAGAAACAGGACACTAAGGGCAGAATAGCCTTTGTACACTCATACCATCCTTTTGCTTATATACTGCACAAATCTATTCGGAAACACTGGCCCCTCCTACATACGGCACATCCAGACATCTCTGAGTTCGCAAAACCATTTCTTCCTTGCTTTCGCCGTCCACCCAATCTCAAGGACACTTTAATTAGAGCGGATTTGGGCCCAACTAAACCTAAGGGAACACAGAGATTCCTCAAAAGACCCAAATTGGGCACTTTTCCTTGCTTAAACTGCACACAATGCAGTAACGTACTAAAGGGTGAAATTATTCATCACCCCCACACAGGCAAAGCATACAAAGTTAGAGGTTTTTTCACATGCGACACTCCTTTTGTCATCTATGTCATTAAATGTCCCTGTGGATTATTGTATGTGGGGGAGACAACCCAACCCATTAAGGACCGTATATCCAAACACAAGTCCACAATCAGGTGTAAGAATACACTTCTCCCTATACCACATCATTTCTTAACCCAGGGTCATACCATAGCTCAACTGAGGTTCCAGGTCCTGGAACAAGTACCACAACCAAGGAGAGGTGGTGACCGTATACGACAATTAAAACGCCGTGAGGCCTACTGGATACACACCCTGGATACCTTATCTCCTAAAGGACTAAATAGGGATTACGATCTATTATCCTTTACGTAACCTACTTGTCACATACAATATCTGTATTCCCTTCATACCAATTGTGGCTGTTTATCAACTTATACCTCTGCTGTGTGTATATAAGCTCTTATATATCTCAACTTTGTATTTAGAACCGCTGTCCATTGACTCCATATCTGTTTCTCACCCATAGGTTAAAAATGTGTGACATCATAATTAAGTAAATGTACTAAGTGTTCAAGTGGTTACTATATTTCTACTATCTATGCAATTTTTATGTCCCTGTTGAATGGTTTGGGATAAAACCATCCTGACGATACCTACATATATAGAACATAACTTATGTATGAATCTTTTTTCTGCTATGATATAATACCGCCTTAATAATATAAGGACTAACAAATATTTCCTTTCTGCCGCCTATACTAGCCTTTTGAACATGTTTCCTCACATGCCGGACACCTTACTTTGATATCCGCACTACCTGTTTCTACTTTACAAAATGCCTCCTCTCACAGCACCGCTCTTTAAGACCTAGGAGAATGCTGGCTATCCACTGGAATAAATCACCTGACAGTGACACGCACGGCCATTCACTTCCTGCCACGTCACTTCCTGTTCTGAGCTGGAGCCGCCTGATAGGCACCATAGCTACATAGTCCCGCCTCTTCCCTTTATTTAGCCTGCACAATTGCATTCACTACATGCACGGACTAGCGGCGATACCGCGTCCACCGCAGGCACATTTTTGCTCCACCGGGACCCCCCAGGTTAGTTACTCGCTATCCAGTATATCCTTCATGGAATACCGCTCAGTACCGCACTCTGCTCATGTTCCACCTGCTTTTCTCCAGGTAACCGCTGCCATATTTGATCACCTATATCGAACAGAATTTAAACCTGGTAGGTTTATGTCTCACTTATCACTGATCCTTTTACTTAGCCACATTGTCTCACTATGCCTATTATATCATTATACAGATATTCCGGGCATAGCCCCTCTTTTTGCTGGGTCCACCTACTCACAGTAGTCCATGGTATGTTTTATTACCTATTACTCTCGCATCACATCCGTCCTCAATTTTTGATCTAGTTATGCTCCTGAATTACAGCATACTCATGAACTGTTATTTTCGTTTGACCAAGATTTATTACTATTGTTGTACATACTTTGTTTCCCTTTTGTAAAATCCTTTTATTTTACTTTATTTTACTTTTTCTATAACCACACAGTGACTGATGAAGGTCCAAGTTCAGGACCGAAACGTTTCTGTTATTACTGTGGACACGATTAAAAATCATCACTCTACTGAAGTTGAGTTCTGAGTTTATTCACCCCAACCCAATATCCTCCCAGAGATCCACTCAATGTGTGAGGAGTGGAAACGGAGCCAGGGCATCCCCAACAAAATCTCGTCTATTCCCTCGGGAATGACCAGAAGTGAGATAATCTCCTGATGGGAAAGGGACATTGACAACGTGAAAGGGATGGTCTGTTTGTGTGATTGGTGAAGGCAGTGTTGACCCATTTACTACTCGAACAGTCACGGGTTTGGCGAGCATCACCAGAGGTATAGAGTGACGGAGAGCGAAGGTAGAGGACATGAAATTTCCTTCGGCTCCAGAGTCCACACAAAGCGTGACTGTTAAAGTGGATGAGCCAAAATTGATTGTCCCCCTAAAGGACAACTTGGAGGCTTGTACCGCTGTGTCTAGTGAACCCCCTCCAATGGTCACTAGACGCGGTAGTTTCCCAACCGCTATGGACATTTATTAGCCTAATGCCCTACTTGTTGGCAAGCATTACAAGTCACAGGTACTCCAGCGGCCCGAGACTTAGGTCTCGCTCGAGAAATCTCCATGGCCTCAGGGAATCTGGCGCCTGAAGAGAAGATTCAAGAGGTCTGGCAAGGTAGGCGCCAGCCGGAACCTCTGCCTACACTGGGCCCGCTCCAACCTCCGCTCGTTAAAACGGAGGTCGATGCGGCTTTATATGGTAATGAGCTCCTCCAGTGTGGCAGGAATCTCCCTGGTGGACAAGGCGTCCTTCATATGGTCTGCCAGTCCTCTCCAGTACACTGGTATAAGGACTTTATCTGGCCAATCCAGCTCAGAGACCAGAGTCCGAAATTGGATGGCGAACTGGCTGACCATGGATGAACCCTGGGTGATTGCCAACAGTTGGAGACCGTATCGTGGGTGACGCGAGGTCCTAAAAAGACCTGTTTCAGAGTGTCCAAGAAGAGAGGAGCACTCTGCAACACACGATCATCGCGCTCCCACAACGGCGTTGCCCACTCCAACGCCCTGCCCGACAAAAGGGATATGATAAAACCCACTTTCGCCCGCTCCGTGGGAAAACGTGTAGCCAGAAGCTCTAGATGTATGGAGCACTGACTGACGAAACTCCGACATTGTTTACTGTCACCGGTAAATTTGTCTGGAAGTGGGAGGCGGGAAATAGTCGGAGCAGGGGTGGCAGAGGACAAACTGGCTGCGGCCACACTAGCAGCCTGAACCGCGACTGTGGTAACATCCACAGATGAGTTTGTGCGCTCTAGAGTCGCCAACCTACCCTCCAGCTGGATATACCGCTGCAGACGCTGGTCGCCCGCCATTTTACCAGTCAGACCCTGGCGCTAGTATTATGTAAGGGTCTGCGGAATGCACCAAATATATGATGTAGAGAGGTGCGTTCGCAGCCCGGGGTCCACCGTGCAGGCGGAGCCTGCTGCTAGTAAAATGGCGCAAGAAGCAAACTCTTTTATCCCACAGAGTCTCCAAAATAAACGCCGTAACGCGCTGTTGCAATATGTGCGAATTCTGTTATTCCACAGAGCCGCTAGAAGGAGTGCCGCAGCGCTATATGGCAATGTGTGAGAACTCACTTAACACCACTGAGTCGCAAAATAAACACGCTAGGGCGCTGTCTAGTGTTGAAAGCGAACCCTGTTGCGTCACAGAGCCGCTGAGACAAACTCCTGTGTCCTGTTAGGCACCCAGGTACACAGTTGACTGCTAAGAGAACATAGAACGTGATCATGCGCTAATGTCCTCGCGGGAGACACCCGCACGCAATCTATGGCGTCTGAACGCCAGGTCCTGAATACGGCAATCAAACTCCTCACCGGTTATGCCGGTAATCTAGGGCATCTAAGACACCGACCCTGACCAGCTAGCATACCAAGCTCCTCACCGATTAGGTCGGTATTGTAATGGCGTATTTCAGTCGCCATAACCACACACACGCATGACCATACTGGCGCAAAGCATATAACGGTTGATACTAGCGCATGGCGGCTCAGCTATGCCACCCTTTTATAGTAACAGCTACAGGACCTGCCAGAAGAAGGCCCAATGAGAAACTGTTCCAAAACACATGTAGTTTCAGGACCTTCCTGGCGGACCAATAGGAGCTGCTGCAGTACCTGAACATGTGACTCCTTATCTCCAATGAGAGATCTTACCCTGGGCATGCTCAGAAGGGGAAAGGCGGACTTCGTCCCAAAGACATCTGCTCCAGCACTGGCTATATTAGAAGATCCAGGAGGAGCAGCAGCAATTCTCTGCACAGTACTGGAACGGGCATGAAGCTAGGACCGCCGTCTCTGCTGAGCAGGTTCCACTGCGGACAGAGACAAATGGGGGACCGCAGCGGGACTGGTTCGAGACTCACCTTGGGCAGCAGCGGGAACTCGAACCCTAACATATGGAGATTTAAAATCCCCCCACCAATGTAAACAGCTGTACGCTACAGATAGAGTACAATTTTGCTGATTTTCATATTCTGGTTTTAGCCTGACTTGGCCTGTGATCATGAGTCTTACTGCTGAAATATTTACGGAGATTTACAATTCCCCCAACACTGTATACAGTTGTAATCTACTTATAAAGTACACTTTTCCTAATTTTCATATTCTGGTGTTAGCCAGACTGGGCCTCTGACTGTGTGTGTTGCTCCTGAAATATATACGGAGATTTACAATTCACACAACACTGTATACAGCTGTACGCTACACATAGAGTACACTTTTCCTGATTTTCATATTCTGGTGTTAGCCAGACTGGGCCTCTCGCTGTCTGTGTTGCTCCTGAAATACATACGGAGATTTACAATTCACCCAACACTGTATACAGCTGTACGCTACAGATAGAGTACACTTTACCGGATGTTGATATTCGGTGTCAGCCAGACTGGGCCTGTGACCGTTTGTCTTACTGCTGAAATATATACAGAGATTTAAAATCCCCCCAACACTGTAAACAGCTGTACGCTACAGATACTGTACACTTTACCTGATTTTTATATTCTGGTGTTAGCCAGACTGGGCCTCTGACTGTGTGTGTTGCTCCTGAAGTATATACGGAGATTTACAATTCACCCAACACTGTATACAGCTCTCCGCTACAGATAGGGTACACTTTTGCTGATTTTCATATTCTGGTGTTAGCCTGACTGGGCCTGTGACCGTGTGTCTTACTGCTGAAATATATACGGAGATTTGCAATTCCCCCAACACTGTATACAGCTGTACGCTACTGATATAGTTCACTTTTCCTGATTTTCATATTCTGGTGTTAGAAAGACTGTGTCTCTGACTGTGTGTGTTGCTCCTGAAATATATACGGAGGTTTACAATTCCCCCAACACTGTATACAGCTGTACGCTTCTGATACTGTACACTTTTTTGGTTTTTATATTCAAGTGGAATCCATACTGAGCCTGTTACTCCGGAAATATATATGGAGATAAAAATGTTTCACCTTCACCATATACAGCTGTATGCTTCTGATACTGTACCATATATCTGCTGTTATTTTGGGTACATTTACACAAACATGAGGAAGTATGGTGGAAGAGGTCGCGGACGTGGTCGTGGTGGGCCACCTGCTATGGATGGTGGTGGTGGTGCTGCAACTGTTGCTAGTTGTAAAAGCACAATAGCACATAAGGCAGGAGGTGTTGAGCTTGCCTCATCGTCTGGCTGCAGAAGGCCTGGAGAGCTCCCTTTTCTGGGAGTAGGCAAACCACTTTTAAAGTGAGCATCAGGAACAGGTTTTGTCTTACATTGCCCAAACAGCCTCCAGCTCTATCTCCTCCACTTCTGAAGTTTCAAAAGCGCCAAGCACTGAGTAGTCAGTGCAGGCTTCTGGTCAGGAATAACCCCTTTCCTTGTGTCCTTCACCCCCACTAACAAAGCTGCAACCCACACTTCAGATTACTCTCTGGAGCTCTTTTCACATACCATGCCTGGGTTATCAAGTCAAATCCTGAATTCCACAGTCCAAGATGAACCTGACATGGAGTGCATGATGATTGTGCTGGTACTGTACATTCAACCACAGCACTACACTGCCCTCACAGTGTACTGAGCCAGAATGTGACCCTGATGAAACTCAGGTGCCCCTTCCCACATACTCTACCACCTTACACGGTGACACAGAGGAAGGTGCAGATGAAATTGAAGAGGAGGTGATGGATGACCCAGTTGTTGACCCGTAATTGGCATCCAGTGGGGGAAGAGGGTGCCGCTGGCAATAGCTCAGAAGAGGAGAAGGATTCGCAGCAGGTATCGCCATCGCAGCTGGTGTTATCTGGCAGGCCCGTATCACTCCAAAAAGGTGTTAAAAAAACAAAAAGAGTTGCAGGACAGGTTGGCCAGATGGTCAAATTAGCACAGCGTGCAAGCGCTGAAAATGTATACCATAGTTGGAAAAGTCCAGTGTGGCACTTTTTTGACCAAAATCCTAGTGATGATGCAAAGGTTATCTATAAAAAGTGCCAAAGGACCTTTAGTCGCGGGAAAAATCTCAGAAATTTGAATACCAGTTGCATGCTTAGACCTTTACTGAACATGGAGTTGCAAGCGTGGATGGACTACAAAAACTCAGGTAGCACATGTGCTTCGGCTCCAACTGAAGTTAGCCAGCAACGCTCCATCGCTTCCCCCACTGTAAGCCCACCAGTGGGCACACCACCAGCAAGAAATGTTGAGGTGTTGTTGCAAGGCCAAAGCAGTAAGGGAATCGCAATGTTTTTGCAACAAAAGACTGCATCTAGGCCATCATCACCACCACCACCACCACCATCACCATCACCAACCCCCTCTCAGTCCGTCGTGTCCACCAACAGTTCCACCATATGCAGCTCTCAAGTCCAGCTCACCCTACCAGACACTGAGTAGGAAAAGAAAGTACTCATCCTCTCATCCGCGTACACTGGGTTTGAATGCCTGCATTGCCAAACTGATTCATTAGAGATGATGCCCTTCCGTTTGGTTGAAAGCGCATCATTCCGAGAGCTCATGACCTACGCTGTCCCACACTATGACCTACCCAGTCGCCACTTCTTTTCTAGAAAAGCCATCCCTGCCCTCCACCTGCATGTGAATGACCGCTTTGTCAATGCACTCAAACAATCAGTGAGTGGAAAGGTGCACCTCACAACAGATGCATGGGTCAGTAGGCATCGACAGGGCTGTTACGTGTCCATCACTGCACACTGAGTTAATGTGGTGGATGCAGGCTCCACAGGGGACAGCGGCGGTGGGACAGTGCTGCCTCGCCCATGGTATAGGCAACAGTTGGCTGTAGGCGTTCGACCCTCCTCCTCCTCCTCCAGAAGCAAAAGCTCGTCAATGGAGCGCAGTCGCACGAGCACTCCATCCGCTACTGCCAGTATTGCACACGAGGTGTCACACTATCGAACAGCTAGTGGTTAGTGTCAGCAGGCTGTTTTACAAATGATGTGTTTGGCGACAACAGACACACCGCGGAGGTACTGGTCGAGTACTTGCAGCAAGAAACTGAGTCATGTCTGGGCAGTATACATCTTGAGCCAGGCAAGGTAGTCAGTGATATCGGACGTAATTTTGTGGCGGTCATAGCCCTGGCAATACTCAAACACATATCTTGCCTGGCTCACACTTGAAACTTATGGTGCAGTGCTTCTTAAATAATTATCCAGAGTTAACAGCTCTGCTCCATGAAGAGCAAAGACTGTGCTCGCACATCCGTAGCTCGCCCGTAGACTCCAGTCACATGCAGAGGCTGCAGCGATCGCTAAACCTCCCCAAGCACCGCCTAATCATAGATGTTGCAACAAGGTGGAACTCCACCATGCACATGGTTCAGAGGCTGTGCGAACAGAGGCAGGCTGTAATGCATTTATGGGAGGATACACGGGCAGTTAGTTTGAGGGCAGACATGGAGTTGTCGGGTGTGCAGTGGTCAAAGCTGAAAGACCTCTGTAAAGTCCTTCAGTGTTTTGAGGAATGCACATGGCTGGTAAGCGCAGACGACGCCATCATAAGCATGAGCATCCCACTTATGCGTCTGCTCGTGCAAACTTTGACGCACATTAAGTATCAGGCATCTGCAGCGGATGAGAAAGAGGGAAGCCTTGTTGACATTCAGCCTTTGTCTGGTCAGGAACTGTCCTGGACGAGGTGGAGGAAGAAGAGGAAGAGGAGGAGGAAGGAAGATTATTTTGGGGAGGAGGATGACTCTCAGGGGGCAAAAAAAATGTTGGCTTGCCAAGTTCAGGTCCAGGGTTTGTGCGTGACTGGAGGGCTGTGGATTTGGCAGAAAGTGGTCCTCCACCCACCACTGGCAGTGCATCACTGACACCTGGAACATTGGCCCACATGTGTGGGCAACATTGAAGAGGTGTTCGTGCTGCACACCATCGAAGTGGCGTTGGAGACAGGGGTTTCATGACCATGCTGTGGACTGATTTCTCCCAGACACCTCATACGCCTGGTAATCATGAATCTATAGCAACAGACAGGAGACAGCAGTTGTCAACTACGGTTACAAATTACTTCTCCTCCCCTATCGATGTATTCCCTCACTGGTCATTCCCCTTTGACTACTGGGTCTGTAAACTGGACACCTAGCCTGAATTGGCACAATATGCTTTAAAGGAGCTCGCTTCCCTGCTGGTAGTGTCCTATCAGAAAGAATCTTCAGTGCTGCTGGATCAATCCTGAGAGAAAGAAGGACCCATCTGTTGACACAAAAGGTTGATGATCTAACCTTTATTAAAATGCACCATGCATGGGTTTCAAAGGATTTTGTTCCACCTTCCCCTCATAGAATCATAGAATCATAGAATGGTAGAGTTGGAAGGGACCTCCTGGGCCATCTGGTCCAACCCCCTGCTCAAAGCAGGATTCTCTAAATCATCCCAGACAGATATCTGTCCAGCCTCTGTTTGAAGACTTCCATTGAAGGAGAACTTACCACCTCTCGTGGCAGCCTGTTCCACTCCTTTATCACCCTAACTGTCAAAAAGTTTTTTCTAATATCTAATCTGTGTCTCCTCACATTCAGTTTCATCCCATTGCTTCTAGTCTTTCCTTGTGCAAATGAGAATAAAGATGATCCTTCTACAATGTGACAGCCCTTGAGATATTTATAGACAGCTATTAAGTCTCCTCTCAGTCTTCTTTTTTGCAAGCTAAACATTCTCAAATCCTGCAACCGTTCCTCATAGGACATGGTTTGCAGACCGGTCACCATTCTGGTGGCTGTTCTTTGAACTTGCTCCAGTTTGTTGATGTCTTTTTTAAAATGTGGTGCCCAAAACTGGACACAGTATTCCAGATGAGGTCTGACCAAAGAGGAGTAGAGGGCAATAATGACCTTACGTGATCTAGACTGTATGCTTCTGTTGATACATCCTAGAATTGTATTTGCCTTTTTTGCTGCTGCATCACACTGTCGACTCATGTTCAGTCTGTGATCAATTAGTATACCCAAGTCTTTTTCACATGTGCTGTTACTTAGCCCTATTCCTCCCCCTGATGACACATCGGTTGCCAGCAAAATGGCTCACTTTGTCCTCCTCTTCCTCTGACTTATCCAATTCCTCCATTTGTAGCTGTTGAACGTCCAGCCATCACCTCAACATATGCCATTTTTGCCACCTCCCTATCTGGGCGTTCCCCCCCGGGCCAGGGTCACCTCCTGGCGCACCCGGGCAAGTGCCAGTGCCCTGAGCAGGTGGGGGGTCTCACTCTGGGGCGACGACACTGGAACAGGGTCCCTCATAGTACAAAAAAGTGGCTCTGAGGTGGGATGGGCCCACTCGCCATCAGACACACAGGCGTACTATGAGAGGCCCTGTGCCAGTGCCGTCGCCCACGAGGGGGCCCCCAGCTTGCTCTTGGCCCCTGTACTTCCAATACTAACCTCTCCCTGCTCCACCGCTGTGTAGTCTGGGCAGTTAAATCCTTCACAGGGAAAGCCATTACAAATTTGGTTAACTAATCGATGCTGGTTAAGATGTAGCTATGGCCTGTCCTGCTGGGCTCTACCTTCAGATGATCAATGGCTACCATTTCTAATGGACGTTGACTCACAATCGGATGCAGTGTTGCTTTTTGATCAGCTTTCACAGTTTAAATAGTCACAGACGTGTGACATTTCAGGCAACATTTTTCAATGTCTCCTCTCATGCCTATCCAATAGAATCGCCTACGGCCTGTGGCTTCTGTCTTTTGACCTCCAAAATGACCAATCTGATCATGATAGGCAGTGAGGACCATGTCTACATCTTTCCTTGGCATCACAATTTGATGGAGAAGAATAACGGTGATAGGATCAACGCTACTGGGATACAGCAAACCTTTCTTCACAAAGATCAGTTTTTGCTGTTTTCACAGATAAAGTAATTGAGGGTTAGAATCGCCTCTGAGAATTGTACTGGGAGGTTTTACCGTGATTAGGAATTCCCATATTTCTGCAATCACTGTACTATCAGTGTGTACTTGTATCCATGTAGTTTCCTGTAGCGGAGAGTCTGGACTGGCTTACTGAGACTGAAATAGAAACGAACATTTAAAATTACCCCAACACTGTATACAGCTGTACGCTTCTGAAACAGTACACTTTGTCAACTTTTAATATTCTGGTGTAATCCATACTGAGCCTATGAGAGTCTTTGTCTGACTCTGGAAATATATAAGGACATTTAAAATTACCCCAATGCCATAAAGAGCGGTACGCTTCTGATACCTTTCCCTTTTTCTACTTTTTATATTCTGGTGTAATCCATACTGAGCCTGAGAGAGTCTTTGTCTGACTGTGGAAATATATACGGATATTTAAAATGACAACGCTGTATACAGCTGTACGCTTCTGATGCAGTACACTTTGTCAACTTTTAATATTCTGGTGTAATCCATACTGAGCCTGAGAGTGTCAGTGGCTGCTTCCTGAAATATAAATGGAGATTAATAATATTTTCAATACACTATATACACATAGTATCTGGTGTAACAGTACCCCATATTCATCTTATTATATTCTGGTTTGATTGTGAAAGTCTGTCTGTTATTCCAGAAATATATACGGAGATTTACAATGACTAGACTGTATACAGCTGGACGCTTGTGATACAGTACCCTTTTAGGCATCAAGTCCTCCTCCACCCAACACTCTAAGTGCATCATTGACACCGGGAACATTGGCCCAAATTTGTGATTATTTCTTGCGGATCTGCTTTTTATATTCTTGTGTAATCCATACTGAGCTTGTGAGCGTCAGTGTCTTCCTCCTGAAATACATACAGAGCTTTTAAATATTCGGACTATACTATATATACCTGGTCTCTGCTGATACAGTACCCCTTTTACTTCTTATTATATTCTTGTGTAATGCAGACGGAGCCTTTGAGCATCAGAGTCTGCCTCCTGAAATATATACGGAGATTTATTATATTTTCACTATACTATATATACCTTGTATATGGTGATACAGTGTTAGGGTCTGCGGAAGGCTCCAAGTAAATATAAATAATGGGTGCGTTCACAGCCCGGGGTCCACCGTGCAGGTGGAGCCTGCTGCTAGTAAGATGGGGGTATAAGCGAACTCTGTTACTTCACAGGGTCGCAAACATAGATGCTGTGGCACTATATGGCGGTATAAGCGAACTCTGTTACACCACAGAGTCGCTGAGGTAGAGACGCAAAGATAGAGATTGTGTCCTGTTAACACCACAGGGGTACACAGATAACTGCTGTGCGTATAGCAGTCCGTGGTCATGCAGTCAGCAACGCAAACAAGCAACTCCTCACCAGAGTAGCCGGTATTCTAGAGGCTGTTTCAGCCAAGCCCTTAAGACGTGCACACAAATCTCCTCACCGGAGGTGCCGGTATTCTAGGGGCTTATTTCAGCCGAGCTCTAACCACATGCGTGCATGATCTCACTGGCGCAAAGCACATAACACAATTGATACTAGTGCATGGCCGAGTGGACAAGCGCACCTTTTATAGTAGCAGCTACAGGACCTTCCAGAAAAGTACCAATGAGAAACTGTTCCAAAACACAAGCAGTTTCAGGACCTTCCTGGCGGACCAATGGGAGTCGCTGCTGTAACCGAGCATGTGACCCCTGATCTCCAATGGGAGATCTTGCCCTGGGCATGCTCAGATGGAGAAACGCAGGACTTAGTCCCAAGACTGCCTGCTCCAGCACTGGTTATAATAGAGGAACCAGAAGAGGCAGCACCAAGCCTCTGCACAGCATTAGACTGAGCAAGACGCTGGGACCGACGCCTCCACTGAGCAGGCTCCACTGTGGCCGGAGATGGAAGGGGGACTGCAGCGGGACTGGTTCAGGATTCCCCTTGTGCAGCAGCGGGAACTCGAACCCTAACATTACCCCCCTCCTAGGGCCTCCCCTTCTTTTGGCCCCGCTGCATTCAAAGGCAGCGATGAGCTGCGGAGCGTGAACGTACTCGGCAGGCTCCCAGGACCTATCCTCATGCCCATAACCCCTCCAATCCACTAAAATCTTTTGCCCCATACCACCTTTTACCCTAAGATGGCGTTCACCTCATGGTCGTCCGTAGATGAACCCGATGTCCCGGAAGATGACTCAGAAAACCGGGACATGAGCACGGGTCTCAGGAGGTATACGTGAAAGGAGTCGGAGATACCCAGGCGTGGTGGAAGAGCCAAAAAGTATACCACAGGGTTAAGCTGCTCGAGGACTTTGAAAGGACCCAGGTAGCAGGGTGCCAACTTATTGGACTCAACTCGCAGCCTGATGTTACGGGCGGAGAGCCACACCAAGTCCCCAGGAGCAAATGTCGGAGCGGGACGCTGATGTGCGTCGGCGGAGGACCTCATCCTCTCCTTGGACACCTGAATGGCATCCTGGGTACGGTACCAAATGTCCCATGCCTCCTCAGCCCAGTCTGCCACCTTGGAGTCGGCGGAAGACAAGGGCATGGATACCAGAACCCGCGGATGCTGACCGTAGTTTAGGAGGAATGGAGTCTTTCCGGAGGAGTCAGACACAGCATCGTTTAGTGCAAACTCAGCCCACGGTAGCAAGGATGCCCAGTCATCCTGCCTGTCTGAGCAAAATGTCATAGATAGGTGACCAAGGTCTGGTTGGCCCTCCCTACCAACCCATTCGTCTCGGGATGGTATGCTGAAGAGAGATTTAACTCAATACTGAGTAGGCGACAAAGCTCTCTCCAGAACCGAGACGCAAACTGGGTACCCCGGTCACTGACAATTTTGTCCGGCATGCCGTGTAGACGGAAGATGTGGCTAACGAACAACGCTGCCAGAGCCCGTGCAGAAGGTAACCGTGGTAGCAGCACCAGATGCACCATTTTGGAAAAATGGTCAGTGATTACCCAAATGATGGTGCAGCCCAGTGACTTGGGTAAGCCCACCACAAAGTCCATCCCAACCATCTCCCAGGGCCTGTCTGCCACCGGCAAAGGGTAAAGTAACCCAGCTGGCCGTTGTCGAGGAGACTTATACTTGGCGCAGGAGACACACACCCGAACATAGTCCCCAATGTCACGGACTATATGTGGGCACCAGTATGTCCTCGCCAGCAACTCAGATGTTCTCTTTGCCCCAAAGTGTTCACCCACCCTGGACAAATGTGCCCAAGAGTGTACCTCCGGTCACAAATTGGTAGGCACAAAAGTCTTACCAGGGGGCACAGACTCTAGCGGAACCAGGGCCACTGTTCTCAGGCTCTCTGTGGGGACATTAAGCCAAGGTTCCTCCTCAGAGGACACCACAGAGCAAGAGAGAGCATCGGCACGAATTATCTTCCCTCCCGAGACAAAATAGAGTGTGAAATGAAACCGGGAGAAGAACAAGGACCATCTGGCCTGGCGAGGAAAGAGATAACCTCCTGATGGGAAGGAGACATACAGTCATGGCCAAAAGTTTTGAGAATGACATAAATATTATATTTTCACATGATCTGCTGCCCTCTGGTTTTTATGTGTGTTTGACAGATGTTTTTATCATAGACAGAAATATAATTGCAAACATATGAGTAACAAAAGCTTATATTGACAGTTAGAATGAGTTAATGCAGCAAGTCAATATTTGCAGTGTTGACCCTTCTTCTTCAGGACCTCTGCAATTCTCCCTGGCATGCTCTCAATCAACTTCTGGACAAAATCCTGACTGATAGCAGTCCATTCTTGCACAATCAATGCTTTCATTTTGTCAGAATTTTTAGGTTTTTGTTTGTCCACCCATCTCTTGATGATTGACCACAAGTTCTCAATGGGATTAAGATCTGGGGAGTTTCCAGGCCATGGACCCAAAATCTCTATGTTTTGTTCCCTGAGCCATTTAGGTATCACCTTTGCTTTAAGCCAAGGTGCTCCATCATGCTGGAAAAGGCATTGTTGATCGCCAAACTGCTCTTGGAGGGTTGGGAGAAGTTGCTCTTGGAGGACATTCTGGTACCATTCTTTATTCATGGCTGTGTTTTTAGGCAAGACTGTGAGAGAGCCAATTCCCTTGGCTGAGAAGCAACCCCACACATGAATGGTTTCAGGATGCTTAACAGTTGGCATGAGACAAGACTGGTGGTAGCGCTCACCTTGTCTTCTCCGAATGAGGCGTTTTCCTGATGTCCCAAACAATCGAAAAGGGGATTTATCAGAGAAAATAACTTTACCCCAGTCCTCAGCAGTCCACTGCCTGTACCTTTTGCAGAATATCAGTCTGTCCATGATGTTTTTTCTGGAGAAAAGTGGCTTCTTTGCTGCCCTCCTTGAGACCAGGCCTTGCTCCAAGAGTCTCCGCCTCACAGTGTGTGCAGATGCACTCACACCTGCCTGCTGCCATTCCTGAGCAAGCTCTGCACTGCTGGTAGCCCGATCCCGCAGCTGAAACACTTTTAAGAGATGGTCCTGGCGCTTGCTGGTATTTCTTGGGCGCCCTGGAGCCTTTTTGGCAACAATGGAACCTCTCTCCTTGAAGTTCTTGATGATGCGATAGATTGTTGACTGAGGTGCAATCTTTCTAGCTGCGATACTCTTCCCTCTTAGGCCATTTTTGTGCATTCCAATGATGACTGCACGTGTTTCTTTAGAGATAACCATGGTTAACAGAAGAGAAACAATGATGCCAAGCACCAGCCTCATTTTAAAGTGTCCAGTGGTGTCATTCTTACTTAATCATGACAGATTGATCTCCAGCCACGTCCTCATCAACACCCACACCTGTGTTAATGGAGCAATCACTGAAAAGAGGTTAGCTGGTCCTTTTAAGGCAGGGCTGCAATGATGTTGAAATGTGTTTTGGGGATAAAGTTCATTTTCTAGCCAAATATTGACTTTGCAAGTAATTGCTGTTAAGTTGATCCCTCTTTATAACATTCTGGAGTATATGCAAATTGCCATTAGAAAAAGTGAAGCAGTAGACTTTGTAAAAATTAATATTTGTGTCATTCTCAAAACTTTTGTCCATGACTGTAGATAATGTGAGAGGTCTGATGTGTGATCTGTGAGGGCAGTATTGATCCATTCACCACTCGAACAGTCACCGTTTTGGCGAGCATCACCTGAGGTATTGAGTGGCCGAGAGCGAAGGCCGAGGACATAAAATTCCTCTCTACTCCAGAATCCACACAAAGCTCAACTGTTAGAGTGGATGGAACAAACAAGATTCTCCCTTTAAAGGACAGCTTGGAGGCAAATGCCGCTGAATCTAGTGAACCTCCTCCCATGGTTACTAGACGCGATCGTGTTCCCAATCGCTGGGGACATCTATTGGCATAATGTCCTAACTGTTGGCAATTGTTACAAACCATGGGGACTCGAGGGGCTGAGACTTAGGTCCCGCTTGAGTAACCTCCATGACCTCCTGGGAGTCGGACGCCTGAATGGGAGATTCTAGAGGTTTGGTAAAGGTGGGGGCCAGCAGGAACCTCTGCCTACACTGGGCCCGCTCCAACCTCCGCTCGTGAAAACGAAGGTCGATGCGGGTAAATATGGAGATAAGCTTCTCCAGTGAGGCTGGAATCCACCTGGTGGCCAAAGGGTCCATTACATGGTCAGCCAGACCTCTCCAGTATACCGGAATGAGGACTTTATCCGGCCACTTTAACTCGGAGGCCAGAGTCCGAAATTGGACCGAAAACTGGCTGACCATGGACGAACCCTGTGACATTGCCAGCAGTTGGAGCGCCATATCGTGGGTGACCTGAGGGCCTAAAAAGACCTTTTTAAGAGCCTCCAGAAACCGAGGAGCACTCCACACAACATGATCATCGCGCTCCCACAGCGGCGTTGCCCATTCCAATGCTCTGCCCATCAGAAGTGATACTATGAAACTGACTTCTGCCCGCTCCATGGGAAAATATGCAGCCAGAAGCTTGAGCTATATAGAGCACTGGCTTACGAATCCCCGACAATGTTTACTGAAAACTTGTTTGGAAGCGGGAGATGGGATAAGGTCGGGGCAGAGGTGGCGGAGGACAAACTGGCTGCCGCTGCGCTAGCAGCCTGAACAGCGACTGCAGTAACATCCACAGCTGAGGTTGTGTGCTCGAGAGCCACCAACCTACCCTCCAGCTGCTGGATGAACTGCCCTAGGAGCTGGTCGTCCGCCATTTTAATGCCAGACCCTGGCGCTAGTATTATGTTAGAATCTGCGGAACGCACCAAGTAAATGTAAATAATGGGTGAGTTCGCAGCCTGGGGTCCACCGTGCAGGCAGAGCCTGCTGCTAGTAAGATGGCAGTATAAGCAAACTCTGTTACTTCACAGGGTCGCAAACATAGATGCTGTGGAACTATATGGCGGTATAAGTGAACTCTGTTACACCACAGAGTCGCTGAGGTAGAGACACAGAGATAGAGACTGTGTCCTGTTAACACCACAGGGGTACACAGATAACTGCTGTGCGGATAGCAATCCGTTGTGGTCATGCAGTCAGCAACGCAAACAAGCAACTCCTCACCGGAGTAGCCGATATTCTAGAGGCTATTTCAGCCAAGCCCTGAGCACATGCATACAAATCTCCTCACGGGAGGTGTCGGTACTCTAGGGGCTTATTTCAGCCGAGCCCTAACCACAAGCGTGCATGATCACACTGGCGCAAAGCACATAACACAATTGATACTAGTGCATGGCCAGTGGACCTTTTATAGTAGCAGCTACAGGATCTTCCAGAAAAGGATCAATGAGAAACTGTTCCAAAACACAAGTTTCAGGACCTTCCTGGCGGACCAATGGGAGTCGCTGCTGTAACTGAGCATGTGACCCCTGATCTCCAATGGGAGATCTTGCCCTGGGCATGCTCAGATGGAGAAAGCAGGGACTTAGTTGCCGAACTGCCTGCTCCAGCACTGGTTATGATAGAGGAACCAGGAAAGACCGCAACAAACCTCTGCACATTGTTAAACTGGGCGAGACGCTGGGAATGACGTCTTTGCTGAGCAGGCTCCATGCGGCTGGAGATGGATGGGGGACCACAGCGGGACTGGTTCGAGACTCCTCTTGTGCAGCAGCGGGAACTCGAACCCTAACATTACCCCTCCTACTAGAGCCCCCCCTTCTTTGGGCCTCGCCGCACTCAAAGGCAGTGATGAGCTGCGGAGCGTGAACATGCTCGTCAGTGTTGTGAATGTGCTAAAAATGGTTTCTGAGCAGAGGCTCCCTCTGGTGGTTACTGACAGTACTGAACCTTTCAGCGAGGAATGGCAATCTGGGATCACGGACTGGTCTGATATAAGGGAGGTTCCCTCCCGTGATGGTTGCCGGTGATCAATTGTTCTTGTCTCAATTGTGGTTCCTGGTTCATTTGGTAGCTTGCTAAGTCTTGCCTGCATTTTCTGCTATCAGATAAGGTATTTTCTGCTTTTATTTTTGTGCTTGCTTTTTGCATTGTTCCCTGCACTCTTGTGGAGGTCAGCCAGGTCCCCTCCGGGAGTTGTGCTCCTCTCAGTTTATCTGGAGCCACTGTTGTTTGTTCATTTACTTTTTACTGTTTTTTCAGTTGGCTGCGGCTTAGTTTTGTTACACCAGAGAACTGATTTAGGTGGTAGAGGTCGTGTGATCTCTGGTGTTTTTGCAATCAGTAGAGTGGTATTTTTTAGGGGTTTTTTTTGGATTGCAGTGAGTATCCTTTCCTGTACTTTTCTGTCTAGACAGATTGGGCCCCCGCGTTTGCTCATTCTATTTTCTGTCTGTGTTCGTATTTTCTTCCTGTCTAACCGCCATTACATGTTTGGGGTCTTCCTATTTCTTTGGGGATTCTGCTACGGAGCAGTTAGCTTTCATCTTTCTGTCTTTAGGTGTAGTTATCTCTCAGGCTGTGACGAGGCGTCTAGGATCAACGTAGGAACGCTCCACGCTACCTCTAGTTGTGTGGTTAGTTCAGGTTACTGCAATTCAATAGGTTCCAGCCTCTCTAGTGTATTGCCGTTTTTGCTTACTCTCCTCAGCTACCAAAACATAACAGTATCATCGGCCAAAACTGAAAATTATATGGTACTCACAGAAGGGAAATATAGTGTGGGAAAAAAAAATTGTCAGAGTTGTCAGAGATTTTTTTTTTTTCCCTGTTTGTTGCATTTTTTTTCCCTCTTTTTCTCTGGGTGCTGAGGAGGATTTTTTTTTCTCTCAATGGAGCTTGCACAGTTGTCTGGCCGTGTGGATCAGCTTGCCACTGAGGTTCGGAGCATTGCTACCTATCTTGCTGGGTTTCCGGTTGTGGAACCTAGGATTCCCATGCCAGATTTGTTTTTGGGGGATCGGGCTATTTTCTGAATTTCAAAAATAACTGTAAGTTGTTTTTTGCCTTAAAGCCTAAGTCCTCAGGGAACGCAGCACAGCAGGTTCAAATTGTCATCTCTCTCCTGCGCGGCGACCCTCAGGATTGGGCTTTTTCCCTGACACCTGGGGATCCTGTTTTGAATGATATTGATGCATTTTTTCAGGCTCTGGGGTTATTGTACGATGAACCTAATGTCACTGATCAAGCTGAAAAAACCTTGTTGGCATTAAATCAGGGTCTTGAAAACGCTGAATTGTACTGTCAAAAATTCCGAAAGTGGGCAGTCCTGACCAAATGGAATGATGATGCTTTGGCAGCCCTTTTTCGGAAGGGGCTGTCAGAGAATGTAAAGGATGTTATAGTGGGATTCCCTGCTCCCTCTGGTCTCAATGATTCTATGTCATTGGCTATTCAAATTGACAGACGTTTGCGTGAGCGCAGAGGTATGTGTAGATAGTGTTGCCTTGTGAGCAAGCTTCTGAGCCCATGCAGTGTGATAGAGTGACTTCTGGGGCACAGCCTCATGAGTTTTGAAAGCGCAATGGGTTATGTTTCTACTGTGGTGACGCCTCTCATGTTATTTCAGTCTGCCCTAAACGGGGAAGACGTTTTGCACGCTCAGTTGTCTTGGGTAGTGTTCAGTCTAAATTTCTGTTGACTGTTACCTTGATTTGCTCCCTGTCCACATTTTCTGCTCAGGATTTTGTTGATTCAGGAGCAGCTATTAACCTGATGGATTTTGACTTTGCCAAACGTTGTGGGTTTCCCATGATACCCCTGCGGAAGTCTATTCCCGTACTGGGCATTGATTCTACCCCTTTGGCGGAGAAAACACCCCAGTTTTCTACTCAGGTGATAATGAGGGTTGAACCAGATCATCAGGAGAGTTGCAAATTTCTGATGCTGTATAATCTGCATGACATTATTGTACTAGATTTCCCTTGGTTACAGTCTCATAATCCTGTTTTGGATAGGAAATCTGTGTCTGTGACCAGTTGGGGCTGCCAATGTGTTAATGCCGACACTCCTGTTTTTTCTGCCTCTCCCCAGTCTCAGGATGTTCCTGACTTTTTGACTGATTTTTCGGATGTATTTAGTGAAAGTAAATCTGCATCCTTGCCCCCTCACAGGAGCTATGATTGCGCTATTGAATTAGTGCCTGGTGGTAAATTTCCTAAAGGTCGCCTTTTTAACTTGTCTGTACCTGAACATGATGCTATGCGATCTTATATCAAGGAGTCATTGGAGAAGGGTCATATCAGACTATCCTCTTCACCCTTGAGTGCCGGTTTTTGTCTTTGTGGCCAAAAAGGATGGTTCATTGAGGCCGTGTATTGATTATCGTCTCTTGAATAAGATCACTGTGAAGTATCAATATCCGTTACCCTTGATTTCTGACCTGTTTTCCAGGGTGAAAAGTGCTAGTTGGTTTACCAAGCTTGACCTCAGGGGGCGTATAACCTTATTCGCATTAAGTCTTTGTCTGACTGTGGAAATATATACGGATATTTAAAATGACAACAACGCTGTATACAGCTGTACGCTTCTGATGCAGTACACTTTGTCAACTTTTAATATTCTGGTGTAATCCATACTGAGCCTGAGAGCGTCAGTGGCTGCTTCCTGAAATATAAATGGAGATTAATAATATTTTCAATACACTATATACACATAGTATCTGGTGTAACAGTACCCCATATTCATCTTATTATATTCTGGTTTGATTGTGAAAGTCTGTCTGTTATTCCAGAAATATATACGGAGATTTACAATGACTAGACTGTATACAGCTGGACGCTTGTGATACAGTACCCTTTTAGGCATCAAGTCCTCCTCCACCCAACACTCTAAGTGCATCATTGACACCGGGAACATTGGCCCAAATTTGTGATTATTTTCTTGCGGATCTGCTTTTTATATTCTTGTGTAATCCATACTGAGCTTGTGAGCGTCAGTGTCTTCCTCCTGAAATACATACAGAGCTTTTAAATATTCGGACTATACTATATATACCTGGTCTCTGCTGATACAGTACCCCTTTTACTTCTTATTATATTCTTGTGTAATGCAGACGGAGCCTTTGAGCATCAGAGTCTGCCTCCTGAAATATATACGGAGATTTATTATATTTTCACTATACTATATATACCTTGTATATGGTGATACAGTGTTAGGGTCTGCGGAAGGCTCCAAGTAAATATAAATAATGGGTGCGTTCGCAGCCCGGGGTCCACCGTGCAGGTGGAGCCTGCTGCTAGTAAGATGGGGGTATAAGCGAACTCTGTTACTTCACAGGGTCGCAAACATAGATGCTGTGGCACTATATGGCGGTATAAGCGAACTCTGTTACACCACAGAGTCGCTGAGGTAGAGACGCAAAGATAGAGATTGTGTCCTGTTAACACCACAGGGGTACACAGATAACTGCTGTGCGATAGCAGTCCGTGGTCATGCAGTCAGCAACGCAAACAAGCAACTCCTCACCAGAGTAGCCGGTATTCTAGAGGCTGTTTCAGCCAAGCCCTTAAGACGTGCACACAAATCTCCTCACCGGAGGTGCCGGTATTCTAGGGGCTTATTTCAGCCGAGCTCTAACCACATGCGTGCATGATCTCACTGGCGCAAAGCACATAACACAATTTATACTAGTGCATGGCCGAGTGGACAAGCGCACCTTTTATAGTAGCAGCTACAGGACCTTCCAGAAAAGTACCAATGAGAAACTGTTCCAAAACACAAGCAGTTTCAGGACCTTCCTGGCGGACCAATGGGAGTCGCTGCTGTAACCGAGCATGTGACCCCCTGATCTCCAATGGGAGATCTTGCCCTGGGCATGCTCAGATGGAGAAACGCAGGACTTAGTCCCAAGACTGCCTGCTCCAGCACTGGTTATAATAGAGGAACCAGAAGAGGCAGCACCAAGCCTCTGCACAGCATTAGACTGAGCAAGACGCTGGGACCGACGCCTCCACTGAGCAGGCTCCACTGTGGCCGGAGATGGAAGGGGGACTGCAGCGGGACTGGTTCAGGATTCCCCTTGTGCAGCAGCGGGAACTCGAACCCTAACATTACCCCCTCCTAGGGCCTCCCCTTCTTTTGGCCCGCTGCATTCAAAGGCAGCGATGAGCTGCGGAGCGTGAACGTACTCGGCAGGCTCCCAGGACCTATCCTCATGCCCATAACCCCTCCAATCCACTAAAATCTTTTGCCCCATACCACCTTTTACCCTAAGATGGCGTTCACCTCATGGTCGTCCGTAGATGAACCCGATGTCCCGGAAGATGACTCAGAAAACCGGGACATGAGCACGGGTCTCAGGAGGTATACGTGAAAGGAGTCGGAGATACCCAGGCGTGGTGGAAGAGCCAAAAAGTATACCACAGGGTTAAGCTGCTCGAGGACTTTGAAAGGACCCAGGTAGCAGGGTGCCAACTTATTGGACTCAACTCGCAGCCTGATGTTACGGGCGGAGAGCCACACCAAGTCCCAGGAGCAAATGTCGGAGCGGGACGCTGATGTGCGTCGGCGGAGGACCTCATCCTCTCCTTGGACACCTGAATGGCATCCTGGGTACGGTACCAAATGTCCCATGCCTCCTCAGCCCAGTCTGCCACCTTGGAGTCGGCGGAAGACAAGGGCATGGATACCAGAACCCGCGGATGCTGACCGTAGTTTAGGAGGAATGGAGTCTTTCCGGAGGAGTCAGACACAGCATCGTTTAGTGCAAACTCAGCCCACGGTAGCAAGGATGCCCAGTCATCCTGCCTGTCTGAGACAAAATGTCATAGATAGGTGACCAAGGTCTGGTTGGCCCTCCCTACCAACCCATTCGTCTCGGGATGGTATGCTGAAGAGAGATTTAACTCAATACTGAGTAGGCGACAAAGCTCTCTCCAGAACCGAGACGCAAACTGGGTACCCCGGTCACTGACAATTTTGTCCGGCATGCCGTGTAGACGGAAGATGTGGCTAACGAACAACGCTGCCAGAGCCCGTGCAGAAGGTAACCGTGGTAGCAGCACCAGATGCACCATTTTGGAAAAATGGTCAGTGATTACCCAAATGATGGTGCAGCCCAGTGACTTGGGTAAGCCCACCACAAAGTCCATCCCAACCATCTCCAGGGCCTGTCTGCCACCGGCAAAGGGTAAAGTAACCCAGCTGGCCGTTGTCGAGGAGACTTATACTTGGCGCAGGAGACACACACCCGAACATAGTCCCCAATGTCACGGACTATATGTGGGCACCAGTATGTCCTCGCCAGCAACTCAGATGTTCTCTTTGCCCCAAAGTGTTCACCCACCCTGGACAAATGTGCCCAAGAGTGTACCTCCGGTCACAAATTGGTAGGCACAAAAGTCTTACCAGGGGGCACAGACTCTAGCGGAACCAGGGCCACTGTTCTCAGGCTCTCTGTGGGGACATTAAGCCAAGGTTCCTCCTCAGAGGACACCACAGAGCAAGAGAGAGCATCGGCACGAATTATCTTCCCTCCCGAGACAAAATAGAGTGTGAAATGAAACCGGGAGAAGAACAAGGACCATCTGGCCTGGCGAGGAAAGAGATAACCTCCTGATGGGAAGGAGACATACAGTCATGGCCAAAAGTTTTGAGAATGACATAAATATTATATTTTCACATGATCTGCTGCCCTCTGGTTTTTATGTGTGTTTGACAGATGTTTTTATCATAGACAGAAATATAATTGCAAACATATGAGTAACAAAAGCTTATATTGACAGTTAGAATGAGTTAATGCAGCAAGTCAATATTTGCAGTGTTGACCCTTCTTCTTCAGGACCTCTGCAATTCTCCCTGGCATGCTCTCAATCAACTTCTGGACAAAATCCTGACTGATAGCAGTCCATTCTTGCACAATCAATGCTTTCATTTTGTCAGAATTTTTAGGTTTTTGTTTGTCCACCCATCTCTTGATGATTGACCACAAGTTCTCAATGGGATTAAGATCTGGGGAGTTTCCAGGCCATGGACCCAAAATCTCTATGTTTTGTTCCCTGAGCCATTTAGGTATCACCTTTGCTTTAAGCCAAGGTGCTCCATCATGCTGGAAAAGGCATTGTTGATCGCCAAACTGCTCTTGGAGGGTTGGGAGAAGTTGCTCTTGGAGGACATTCTGGTACCATTCTTTATTCATGGCTGTGTTTTTAGGCAAGACTGTGAGAGAGCCAATTCCCTTGGCTGAGAAGCAACCCCACACATGAATGGTTTCAGGATGCTTAACAGTTGGCATGAGACAAGACTGGTGGTAGCGCTCACCTTGTCTTCTCCGAATGAGGCGTTTTCCTGATGTCCCAAACAATCGAAAAGGGGATTTATCAGAGAAAATAACTTTACCCCAGTCCTCAGCAGTCCACTGCCTGTACCTTTTGCAGAATATCAGTCTGTCCATGATGTTTTTTCTGGAGAAAAGTGGCTTCTTTGCTGCCCTCCTTGAGACCAGGCCTTGCTCCAAGAGTCTCCGCCTCACAGTGTGTGCAGATGCACTCACACCTGCCTGCTGCCATTCCTGAGCAAGCTCTGCACTGCTGGTAGCCCGATCCCGCAGCTGAAACACTTTTAAGAGATGGTCCTGGCGCTTGCTGGTATTTCTTGGGCGCCCTGGAGCCTTTTTGGCAACAATGGAACCTCTCTCCTTGAAGTTCTTGATGATGCGATAGATTGTTGACTGAGGTGCAATCTTTCTAGCTGCGATACTCTTCCCTCTTAGGCCATTTTTGTGCATTCCAATGATGACTGCACGTGTTTCTTTAGAGATAACCATGGTTAACAGAAGAGAAACAATGATGCCAAGCACAGCCTCATTTTAAAGTGTCCAGTGGTGTCATTCTTACTTAATCATGACAGATTGATCTCCAGCCACGTCCTCATCAACACCCACACCTGTGTTAATGGAGCAATCACTGAAAAGAGGTTAGCTGGTCCTTTTAAGGCAGGGCTGCAATGATGTTGAAATGTGTTTTGGGGGATAAAGTTCATTTTCTAGCCAAATATTGACTTTGCAAGTAATTGCTGTTAAGTTGATCCCTCTTTATAACATTCTGGAGTATATGCAAATTGCCATTAGAAAAAGTGAAGCAGTAGACTTTGTAAAAATTAATATTTGTGTCATTCTCAAAACTTTTGTCCATGACTGTAGATAATGTGAGAGGTCTGATGTGTGATCTGTGAGGGCAGTATTGATCCATTCACCACTCGAACAGTCACCGTTTTGGCGAGCATCACCTGAGGTATTGAGTGGCCGAGAGCGAAGGCCGAGGACATAAAATTCCTCTCTACTCCAGAATCCACACAAAGCTCAACTGTTAGAGTGGATGGAACAAACAAGATTCTCCCTTTAAAGGACAGCTTGGAGGCAAATGCCGCTGAATCTAGTGAACCTCCTCCCATGGTTACTAGACGCGATCGTGTTCCCAATCGCTGGGGACATCTATTGGCATAATGTCCTAACTGTTGGCAATTGTTACAAACCATGGGGACTCGAGCGGGCTGAGACTTAGGTCCCGCTTGAGTAACCTCCATGACCTCCTGGGAGTCGGACGCCTGAATGGGAGATTCTAGAGGTTTGGTAAAGGTGGGGGCCAGCAGGAACCTCTGCCTACACTGGGCCCGCTCCAACCTCCGCTCGTGAAAACGAAGGTCGATGCGGGTAAATATGGAGATAAGCTTCTCCAGTGAGGCTGGAATCCACCTGGTGGCCAAAGGGTCCATTACATGGTCAGCCAGACCTCTCCAGTATACCGGAATGAGGACTTTATCCGGCCACTTTAACTCGGAGGCCAGAGTCCGAAATTGGACCGAAAACTGGCTGACCATGGACGAACCCTGTGACATTGCCAGCAGTTGGAGCGCCATATCGTGGGTGACCTGAGGGCCTAAAAAGACCTTTTTAAGAGCCTCCAGAAACCGAGGAGCACTCCACACAACATGATCATCGCGCTCCCACAGCGGCGTTGCCCATTCCAATGCTCTGCCCATCAGAAGTGATACTATGAAACTGACTTCTGCCCGCTCCATGGGAAAATATGCAGCCAGAAGCTTGAGCTATATAGAGCACTGGCTTACGAATCCCCGACAATGTTTACTGAAAACTTGTTTGGAAGCGGGAGATGGGATAAGGTCGGGGCAGAGGTGGCGGAGGACAAACTGGCTGCCGCTGCGCTAGCAGCCTGAACAGCGACTGCAGTAACATCCACAGCTGAGGTTGTGTGCTCGAGAGCCACCAACCTACCCTCCAGCTGCTGGATGAACTGCCCTAGGAGCTGGTCGTCCGCCATTTTAATGCCAGACCCTGGCGCTAGTATTATGTTAGAATCTGCGGAACGCACCAAGTAAATGTAAATAATGGGTGAGTTCGCAGCCTGGGGTCCACCGTGCAGGCAGAGCCTGCTGCTAGTAAGATGGCAGTATAAGCAAACTCTGTTACTTCACAGGGTCGCAAACATAGATGCTGTGGAACTATATGGCGGTATAAGTGAACTCTGTTACACCACAGAGTCGCTGAGGTAGAGACACAGAGATAGAGACTGTGTCCTGTTAACACCACAGGGGTACACAGATAACTGCTGTGCGGATAGCAATCCGTGGTGTGTCATGCAGTCAGCAACGCAAACAAGCAACTCCTCACCGGAGTAGCCGATATTCTAGAGGCTATTTCAGCCAAGCCCTGAGCACATGCATACAAATCTCCTCACGGGAGGTGTCGGTACTCTAGGGGCTTATTTCAGCCGAGCCCTAACCACAAGCGTGCATGATCACACTGGCGCAAAGCACATAACACAATTGATACTAGTGCATGGCCTAGTGGACCTTTTATAGTAGCAGCTACAGGATCTTCCAGAAAAGGATCAATGAGAAACTGTTCCAAAACACAAGTTTCAGGACCTTCCTGGCGGACCAATGGGAGTCGCTGCTGTAACTGAGCATGTGACCCCTGATCTCCAATGGGAGATCTTGCCCTGGGCATGCTCAGATGGAGAAAGCAGGGACTTAGTTGCCGAACTGCCTGCTCCAGCACTGGTTATGATAGAGGAACCAGGAAAGACCGCAACAAACCTCTGCACATTGTTAAACTGGGCGAGACGCTGGGAATGACGTCTTTGCTGAGCAGGCTCCACTGCGGCTGGAGATGGATGGGGGACCACAGCGGGACTGGTTCGAGACTCCTCTTGTGCAGCAGCGGGAACTCGAACCCTAACATTACCCTCCTACTAGAGCCCCCCCTTCTTTGGGCCTCGCCGCACTCAAAGGCAGTGATGAGCTGCGGAGCGTGAACATGCTCGTCAGTGTTGTGAATGTGCTAAAAATGGTTTCTGAGCAGAGGCTCCCTCTGGTGGTTACTGACAGTACTGAACCTTTCAGCGAGGAATGGCAATCTGGGATCACGGACTGGTCTGATATAAGGGAGGTTCCCTCCCGTGATGGTTGCCGGTGATCAATTGTTCTTGTCTCAATTGTGGTTCCTGGTTCATTTGGTAGCTTGCTAAGTCTTGCCTGCATTTTCTGCTATCAGATAAGGTATTTTCTGCTTTTATTTTTGTGCTTGCTTTTTGCATTGTTCCCTGCACTTCTGTGGAGGTCAGCCAGGTCCCCTCCGGGGAGCTTGTGCTCCTCTCAGTTTATCTGGAGCCACTGTTGTTTGTTCATTTACTTTTTACTGTTTTTTCAGTTGGCTGCGGCTTAGTTTTGTTACACCAGAGAACTGATTTAGGTGGTAGAGGTCGTGTGATCTCTGGTGTTTTTGCAATCAGTAGAGTTGGTATTTTTTAGGGGTTTTTTTTGGATTGCAGTGAGTATCCTTTCCTGTACTTTTCTGTCTAGACAGATTGGGCCCCCGCGTTTGCTCATTCTATTTTCTGTCTGTGTTCGTATTTTCTTCCTGTCTAACCGCCATTACATGTTTGGGGTCTTCCTATTTCTTTGGGGATTCTGCTACGGAGCAGTTAGCTTTCATCTTTCTGTCTTTAGGTGTAGTTATCTCTCAGGCTGTGACGAGGCGTCTAGGATCAACGTAGGAACGCTCCACGGCTACCTCTAGTTGTGTGGTTAGTTCAGGTTACTGCAATTCAATAGGTTCCAGCCTCTCTAGTGTATTGCCGTTTTTGCTTACTCTCCTCAGCTACCAAAACATAACAGTATCATCGGCCAAAACTGAAAATTATATGGTACTCACAGAAGGGAAATATAGTGTGGGAAAAAAAAATTGTCAGAGTTGTCAGAGATTTTTTTTTTTTCCCTGTTTGTTGCATTTTTTTTCCCTCTTTTTCTCTGGGTGCTGAGGAGGATTTTTTTTTTCTCTCAATGGAGCTTGCACAGTTGTCTGGCCGTGTGGATCAGCTTGCCACTGAGGTTCGGAGCATTGCTACCTATCTTGCTGGGTTTCCGGTTGTGGAACCTAGGATTCCCATGCCAGATTTGTTTTTGGGGGATCGGGCTAATTTTCTGAATTTCAAAAATAACTGTAAGTTGTTTTTTGCCTTAAAGCCTAAGTCCTCAGGGAACGCAGCACAGCAGGTTCAAATTGTCATCTCTCTCCTGCGCGGCGACCCTCAGGATTGGGCTTTTTCCCTGACACCTGGGGATCCTGTTTTGAATGATATTGATGCATTTTTTCAGGCTCTGGGGTTATTGTACGATGAACCTAATGTCACTGATCAAGCTGAAAAAACCTTGTTGGCATTAAATCAGGGTCTTGAAAACGCTGAATTGTACTGTCAAAAATTCCGAAAGTGGGCAGTCCTGACCAAATGGAATGATGATGCTTTGGCAGCCCTTTTTCGGAAGGGGCTGTCAGAGAATGTAAAGGATGTTATAGTGGGATTCCCTGCTCCCTCTGGTCTCAATGATTCTATGTCATTGGCTATTCAAATTGACAGACGTTTGCGTGAGCGCAGAGGTATGCGTCAGATAGTGTTGCCTTGTGAGCAAGCTTCTGAGCCCATGCAGTGTGATAGAGTGACTTCTGGGGCACAGCCTCATGAGTTTTGAAAGCGCAATGGGTTATGTTTCTACTGTGGTGACGCCTCTCATGTTATTTCAGTCTGCCCTAAACGGGGAAGACGTTTTGCACGCTCAGTTGTCTTGGGTAGTGTTCAGTCTAAATTTCTGTTGACTGTTACCTTGATTTGCTCCCTGTCCACATTTTCTGCTCAGGATTTTGTTGATTCAGGAGCAGCTATTAACCTGATGGATTTTGACTTTGCCAAACGTTGTGGGTTTCCCATGATACCCCTGCGGAAGTCTATTCCCGTACTGGGCATTGATTCTACCCCTTTGGCGGAGAAAACACCCCAGTTTTCTACTCAGGTGATAATGAGGGTTGAACCAGATCATCAGGAGAGTTGCAAATTTCTGATGCTGTATAATCTGCATGACATTATTGTACTAGATTTCCCTTGGTTACAGTCTCATAATCCTGTTTTGGATAGGAAATCTGTGTCTGTGACCAGTTGGGGCTGCCAATGTGTTAATGCCGACACTCCTGTTTTTTCTGCCTCTCCCCAGTCTCAGGATGTTCCTGACTTTTTGACTGATTTTTCGGATGTATTTAGTGAAAGTAAATCTGCATCCTTGCCCCCTCACAGGAGCTATGATTGCGCTATTGAATTAGTGCCTGGTGGTAAATTTCCTAAAGGTCGCCTTTTTAACTTGTCTGTACCTGAACATGATGCTATGCGATCTTATATCAAGGAGTCATTGGAGAAGGGTCATATCAGACTATCCTCTTCACCCTTGAGTGCCGGTTTTTGTCTTTGTGGCCAAAAAGGATGGTTCATTGAGGCCGTGTATTGATTATCGTCTCTTGAATAAGATCACTGTGAAGTATCAATATCCGTTACCCTTGATTTCTGACCTGTTTTCCAGGGTGAAAAGTGCTAGTTGGTTTACCAAGCTTGACCTCAGGGGGGCGTATAACCTTATTCGCATTAAGCACGGGGATGAATGGAAGATGGCGTTTAATACCCCAGAGGTGCATTTTGAGTACCTAGTGATTCCCTTTGGGCTCACTAATGCTCCTTCTGTCTTCCAATCCTTCATGAATGATATTTTCAGGGATTTTGTGGATAAATTTCTGATTGTTTATTTGGATGATATCTTGATTTTTTCCAATGACTGGGACTCTCATGTGAAACATGTTCGGACTGTGTTCCAGATTTTGAGAGAGAATGCACTGTATGTGAAGGGATCAAAGTGTCTTTTTAGCGTACAGAAGGTCTCATTTCTGGGATTCATTTTGTCTCCTTCTGTTATTGAAATGGACCCGGTCAAGGTTCAGGCCATCTGTGATTGGGTCCAACCTACTTCATTAAAGGCTCTTCAGAGATTTTTGGGTTTTGCCAATTTTTTTCGTAAATGTATTGGTAATTTCTCCGGTATTGTTAAACCATTGACTGATTTGACCAAAAAGGGTTCTGATGTGGTGAATTGGCCTCCTGAGGCAGTCTCTGCATTTCAGGAACTTAAGCAGAGATTCACTTCTGCTCCTGTTCTACGGCAGCCTGATGTTTCTCTGCCGTTTCAGGTGGAGGTTGATGTCTCTGAAATTGTGGAAAGTGCCGTTTTGCCCCAAAGAGATCCAAAGACCTCTAAGAGTAACCCTTGTGCCTTTTTCTCTCGAAATTTTCTCCAACTGAACGTAATTATGACGTGGGTAATCGGGAGTTATTGGGCATGAAGTGGGCCTTTGAAGAGTGGAGACATTGGCTGGAAGGAGCCAAACATCAGGTGGTGGTCCTCTCGGACCATAAGAATCTGGTTTATCTCGAATCAGCCAAGCGACTTAATCCTAGACAGGCCAGGTGACTTGGTGAGTCGGTACTTTTGGTGGCTCACTTTGTCTCGTGACATCAGGGAATTTGTGCAGTCCTGTTGGACTTGCTCTCGCTCCAAGCCTTGCTCTCGCTCTAGTGGTTTGTTAATGCCATTACCTGTGCCAAGAGGCCATGGACCCATATCTCTATGGATTTTATTTCCGACCTCCCTATTTCTCAGAGAATGACCGTTATCTGGGTAATCTGTGATAGGTTTTCCAAGATGATACATCTTGTGCCATTACCTAAGTTACCTTCCTCCTCCGAATTGGTGCCCTTGTTCCTTCAGCACGTGGTTCGGTTACATGGCATTCCGGAGAACATTGTATCTGACAGAGGAGTCCAGTTTGTTTCCAGATTTTGGAGGACATTTTGTTCTAAACTTGGTGTTCAATTATCTTTCTCCTCTGCTTTTCATCCTCAGACCAATGGACAAACCGAGAGAACAAACCAGACCTTGGAGACTTATTTGAGATGTTTTGTGTCTGCTGATCAAGATGACTGGGTCTCTTTTTTGCCTTTGGCTGAGTTTGCTCTTAATAATAGGGCTAGCTCTGCCACCTTGATGTCTCCATTTTTCTGTAATTTTGGGTTTCATCCTCGATTTTCTTCGGGACAGGCGGAGGCTTCTGTCTGTCTGGGTGTTGACTCTGTTGTGGAGCGAATGCAGCAGATTTGGGACCAGGTAGTGGAGAGGTTGTCTCTCTCTCAGGAGAAGGCCAAACGGTTTACCAACCGGCACAGGACTGATGGTCCTCGGTTTAAAGGGAATCTGTCACCTCCATATAACGTATCTGCGCATTGCAATCTTGAATTGCGCACACGCAGTATGCTTTGCCCGCATATTGCAATGCGCTGGCGCGTTATATGGAGGGCAACGACTACAATTTCCAGAAATAATGGAGACAGCGGCGAACAACATGTTAAGGCAAGTACCCAAAACACCGCCCATTTGACCTGACTGCCATTATTTAAATATCCCGCCAATTTAGGGTGACAGATTCACTTTAAAGTGGGGGACTTGGTTTGGTTGTCCTCAAGAAATATCCCTATGAGGGTTGCATCTCCAAAGTTTAAGCCTAGGTTCATTGGACCTTATAAGATCATGGAGATTCTTAATCCTGTTTCCTTCCGTTTGCTTCTTCCAGGGACATTTAAGATCCATAACGTGTTCCACAAGTCCTTATTGAAGAGGTTTGTCGAGCCAGTGGTTCCTGTGGCTGCGACCTCCTGACCCTGTTTTGGTTGAGGGCAATCTGGAGTATGTGGTTGAGAAAATATTGGATTCTCGTTTTTCTAGACGGAAACTCCAGTATTTGGTTAAGTGGAGAGTTTATGGTCAGGAGGACAATTCTTGGGTGTTTGCTTCGGACATCCATGCCAGGAAACTGATCCGTGCCTAACACCGAGCTCATCCTGATCGACCTGGTTGCACAAGTGAGGGTTCGGTAACCCCTCCTCAAGGGGGGTACTGTTGTGAATGTGCTAAAAATGGTTTCTGAGCAGAGGCTCCCTCTGGTGGTCACTGACAGTACTGAACCTTTCAGCGAGGAATGGCAATCTGGGATCACGGACTGGTCTGATATAAGGGAAGTTCCCTCCCATGATGGTTGCCGGTGATCAATTGTTCTTGTCTCAATTGTGGTTCCTGGTTCATTTGGAAGCTTGCTGAGTCTTGCCTGCATCTTCTGCTATCAGATAAGATATTTTCTGCTTTTATTTTTGTGCTTGCTTTTTGCATTGTTCCCTGCACTTCTGTGGAGGTCAGCTAGGTCCCCTCCGGGGGGCTTGTGCTCCTCTCAGTTTATCTTCAGCCACTGTTGTTTGTTCATTTGCTTTTTCCTGTTTTTTCAGTGGCTGCGGCTCAGTTTTGTTACACCAGAGAACTGATTTAGGTGTTAGAGGTCGTGTGATCTCTGGTGTTTTGCAATCAGTAGAGTTGGTATTTTTTAGGGGTTTTTTTTGGATTGCAGTGAGTATCCTTTCTATTTTCTGTCTGTGTTCGTATTTTCTTCTTGTCTAACTGCCATTACATGTTTGGGGTCTTCCTATTTCTTTGGGGGTTCTGCTACGGGGCAGTTAGCTTTCATCTTTCTGTCTTTAGGTGTAGTTATCTCTCAGGCTGTGACGAGGCGTCTAGGATCAACGTAGGAACGCTCCACGGCTACCTCTAGCTGTGTGGTTAGTTCAGGTAACTGCAATCCAACAAGTTCCAGCCTCTCTGGTGTATTGCCATTTTTGCTTACTCTCCTCAGCTACCAATACATAACACGGCAGGCTCCCAGGACCTATCCTCAGGACCATAACCCCTCCAATCCACCAAATCGCACCACCTTGCACCCAACAATGGCGTTCACCTCATGATCGTCAGTAGATGGACCCGACGTCCCGGCAGATGACTCGGAAAACCAGGAAATGGCCACGGGTTTCAGAAGGGACATGTGAAAGGTGTCAGTGATACCAAGGTGAGGCGGAAGGGCTAGGCGGTAAACCACTGGGTTCACCTGCTCAAGAACTTAAAAGGGACCCAAAAAGTGAGGTGTCAACTGGGTGGACTCTAGTCATCCTGCCTGGCAGAGACAAAATGTCGCAAGTATGTGACCAAGGTCTGGTTGGCCCTCTCTACCAACACATTAGTCTCTGGATGGTATGCAGAGGAGAGACTAAACTCAATGCTGAGTAAAAGACACAGCTCTCTCCAGAACCGTGACGCAAAAAAGGTGTTAGGGTCTGCGGAACGCACTAAATATATGAAGAAGAGAGGTGCTTTCACAGCCAAGGGACCACCGTGAAGGCGGAGCCTTCTGCTATTAAAATGGCGCAAGAAGTAAACTCTGTTATCCCGCAGAGTCGCCAAAATAAAACGCCGTAACGCGCTGTGGCAATATGTGCGAAATTTGTTATTCCACAGAGTCGCTAGAAGGAGTGCTGCAGCGCTATATGGCGATGTGTGCGAACTCACTTAACACAACTGAGTCGCAAAATAAACACGCTAGGGCGCTGTCTAGCGTTGAAAGCGAACCCTGTTACGTCACAGAGCCGCTAAGACAAACTTCTGTGTCCTGTCAGGCACCCAGGTACACAGTTGACTGCTAAGCGAACATAGAACGTGATCATGCGCTAATGTCCTCGGGAGTCACCCGCAATCTATGGCGTCTGAACGCCAGGCCCTGAATACGGAAATCAAACTCCTCACCGGTTATGGCGGTAATCTAGGGCATCTAGGACACCGACCCTGACCAGCTAGCATACCAAACTCCTCACCGATTAAGTCGGCATTCTAGGGGCTTATTTCAGCCGAGCCCTAACCACACACACGCATGACCACACTGGCACAAAGCATATAACGATTGTTATAAGCGCATGGCGGCCCAGCCATGCCACCCTTTTATAGTAACAGCTACAGGACTTGCCAGAAACAAGGACCAATGAGAAACTGTTCCAAACACATGTAGTTTCAGGACCTTCCTGGCGGACCAATAGGAGCTGCTGCAGTACCTGAACATGTGACCCCTGATCTCCAATGAGAGATCTTACCCTGGGCATGCTCAGAAGGGGAAATGCAGGACTTCGTCCCAAAGATGTCTGCTCCAGCACTGGCTACAATAGCAGATCCAGGAGACGCAGCAGCAAGTCTCTGCACAGTATTGGAATGGGCAAGACGCTGGGACCGACGTCTCTGCTGAGCAGGCTCCACTGCTGCTGGAGAAGAATGGGGGACCGCAGAGGGACTGGTTTGAGACTCCCCGTGTGCAGCAGCGGGAACTCGAACCCTAACATTATCCCCCTTCCTAGGGCCCCCCCTTCTTTGGGCCTCGCTGCGCTCAAAGGCAGCTCGGCAGGCTCCCAGGACCTATCCTCAGGCCGATAACCCCTCCAATCCACCAAATAAAATTGTTTGCCTCGTACCGATGACTCGGAAAACCGGGAAATGGTCACGGGTTTCAGGAGGGATATGTGAAAGGTGTCAGTGATACCAAGGCGACGCAGAAGTGCTAGGCGGTAAACCACCGGGTTCACCTGCTCAAGAACTTTAAAGGGGCCCAAAAAGTGAGGTGCCAACTTGGTGGACTCTACACGTAGCCTGATGTTTCGGGCAGAAAGCCACACTAGGTCACCAGGAGTAAATGTAGGAGCGGGGCGCCGATGGGCATCGTCCGAAGACCTCATCGTCTCTTTTGGAGGCGGTAAACCACTGGGTTCACCTGCTCAAGAACTTAAAAGGGACCCAAAAAGCGAGGTGTCAACTGGGTGGACTCTAGTCATCCTGCCTGGCAGAGACAAAATTTTGCAGGAATGTGACCAAGGCCTGGTTGGCCCTCTCTACCAACCCATTCGTCTCGGGATGGTATGCAGAGGAGAGATTCAACTCAATGCTGAGTAAACGACACAGCTCTCTCCAGAACCAAGACGCAAACTGGGGATCTCGATCACTGACAATATTATCTGGCATACCGTGTAGGCAGAAAATATGCCTAATGAATAATGCTGCCAAGGCCCGTGCAGACGGTAACCGTGGTAACGGCACTAAGTGCACCATTTTGGAGAAGTGGTCGGTTATCACCCAGATGATGCAGCCCACCACAAAATCCATCCTGATCATCTCCCAGGGCCTGTTTGTCACCGGTAAAGGAAAGAGTAACCCAGCTGGCCGTTGTCGAGGGGACTTATTCTTGGCGCAGGAGACGCACGCCTGAACGTATTCCCTGATGTCACGGACCATATGTGGCCACCAGTATGTCCTCGCCAGCAACTCAGATGTCCTTTTTGCCCCAAAATGTCCACCCACCCTGGACGAATGTGCCCAAGAGAGTACCTCTGGTCGCAAATTGGTGGGCACAAAAGTCTTGCCCTGAGGCACAGACTCAAGCGAAACCGGGGCCACAGTTCTTAGGCTCTCTGTGGGGACAATCATCCAAAGCTCCTCCTCCACCTCCTCAGAGGACACCACGGAGCGAGAAAGAGCATCGGCCCAAATGTTCTTCTCACCGGAGAGGAAATGGAGGGTGAAATGAAACCGCGAGAAGAACAGGGACCATCTGGCCTGACGAGAATTTAGCCGCTGGGCGGTCTGTAAATAGACCAAATTTTTGTGGTCAGTGAAAACTTGAAAGGGAAAGCGAGCCCCCTCCAGGAGATGTCTCCACTCGGAAAAGGCCAACTTCATGGCTAGCAACTCCCTATCCCCAATGGAATAATTCCTCTCGCTGGTGTGGAGGTATTGGAAAAGAAGAAACAAGGATGTTTCCGACCTTTAGCATCCTTTTGAAAAAGGACTGCTCCAGCACCAACGGACAAGGCATCGACCTCAAATAAAAAAGGCTTATCAACCTCGGGGCGATGTAAGATGGGAGCGCTAGCAAAATGTTACTTAATTGAAGTAAAGGCCTTGGAGACCTCCTCTGACCACAATTTGGGATTGGCTCCCTTCTTGGTGAGGGCTACCAAGGGAGCTACCAAAGTGGAGAAGTGGGGAAGGAATTGGCGATAGTAATTAATGAACCCCATAAAGCGCTGCACCGCTTTAAGAGAATGGGGTTCTTGCCAAGCCATCACAGCCTGTAGTTTGGCAGGATCCATAGCCAATCCCTGGGCGGAGATGATATAGCCCAGGAAAGGTAAAGACTCCTGCTCAATCATGCATTTCTCCAACTTTGCATAGAGGGAGGTCGCCCGTAACAGGTCGAAGACTTTGCAGACATCCCTCCGGTGAGAGTCAATATCTGGAGAAAAGATGAGAATATCATCCAGATAGACTACTACAGAGGTGGAAAGCAGATCCTGGAAGATGTCACTGACAAAGTCTTGGAAAACAGCTGGGGCATTACAGAGCCCGAAGGGCATCACCAGGTATTCATAACGCCCATCCCTGGTATTAAAAGCCGTCTTCCATTCGTCCCCCTTACAGATGCGAATCAGGTTATAAGCACCACGCAGATCTAATTTAGTAAATACCCTTGATCCCCGGAGCCTATCAAAGAGCTCAGAGATCCGGGGCAACGGGTACTTATTCTTAACGATGATGGCGTTAAGACCTCTGTAATCTATACACGGACGTAATTCTCCACTCTTCTTCTGCACGAAGAAGAACCCCGCTCCTGCTGGTGACACCGACTTCCTAATGAACCCTCTTGCCAGATACTCGTGGATATATTGAGACAGAGCCTCCGTCTCAGGAAGAGAGAGGGGATAGACCCTTCCCCGAGGAGGTTCTGCTCCAGGCAAGAGGTCAATAAGACAGTCGTAGGGACGATGGGGCGGCAGAGTCTCCGCAGCCTTTTTACAGAACATGTCTGCATATGACTGATAACACTTGGGAAGAGGAGAAAGATCTGCGGGTATCTCTGTAGTGGTAACCTGAATGCACTCCCTGACACATCTGTCCTTACATGACTCACTCCAACACAGTATCCTACCGGAGGTCCACTCAATATGAGGGGAGTGGGAACGGAGCCAGGGTACTCCCAGTAGGATTTTGTCTATTCCCTCAGGAAGGACGAGAAGGGAAATAATTTCCTGATGGGAAGGGGGTACACACAAAGTAAGAGGGACAGTCTGATGTGTAATTGGCGAGGGCAATGTCAACCCATTCACTACCCGGACAGTCACTGGTTTGTCGAGCGCTACCAGAGGTATTGCGTGGCGACGAGCAAAGGTGGATGACATGAAATTCCCCTCTGCTCTTGAGTCCACACAAAGCTCAACTGTAAGTGTGGAAGAGTCTACAGTGACTGTCCCTTTAAATGTCATCTTGGAGGAAAATGCTGCTGTCTCTAGTGAACCTCCTCTCAGGGCCACTAGACGTGATCGCTTCCCCGATCGCTGTGGACATTTGTTGGCATAGTGTCCTGTCTGCTGACAAAGGTTACAGACCACAGATACTGGGACGGCTCGAGACTTAGGTCCTGCACGAGGAACCTCTGTGGCCTTTTGGGGTTCGGACGCCAGATCGCGGGATTCGAGAGGTTTGGCAAAGGTGGGAGCCAACCGAATCCTCTGCCTACACTGGGCCCGCTCCAACCTCCGCTCATGAAAACGGAGGTCGATGCGGGTAGATATGGAGATAAGCTTCTCCAGTATGGCGGGAATCTCCCTGGTAGCCAAAGCGTCTTTAACATGGTCAGCCAGTCCTCGCCAGTAGACTGGAATGAGAACTGTATCCGACCAGTCTAGCTCTGAGGCCAGAGTCCGAAACTGGACAGAAAACTGACTGACCAAAGACGAACCCTGTGCCAATGCCAGCAGTTGTAGCGCCGTATCGTGGGTGACCTGAGGTCCTAAAAAGACCTTTTTAAGAGCCTCCAGGATACGAGGAGCACTCCGCACCACACGATCATCGCGCTCCCACAGCGGCGTTGCCCACTCCAACGCTCTGCCCGAGAGTAGAGACAGTACAAAACCCACTTGTGCCCGATCCGTGGGGAAACGTGCAGCCAGAAGCTCGAGCTGTATAGAGCACGGACTCACGAATCCCCGACATTGCTTGCTGTCACCGGCAAACTTGTCAGGAAGTGGGAGGTGGGATAATGTAGGGGCATAGGTGGCAGAGGACAAACTGGCTGCAGCCACGCCAGCAGCCTGAACAGTGACTGCGGTAACTTCCACAGCTGAGGTTGTGCGCTCAAGAGCCGCCAACCTACCCTCCAGCTGCTGGATGTCCTGTAGTAGACGCTGGTCATCCGCCATTTTACTAGCCAGAGCCTGGCGCTAATATTATGTTAGGGTCTGCGGAACGCACCAAATATATGAAGTAGAGAGGTGCGTTCGCGGCCCGGGGTCCACCATGCAGGCGGAGCCTGCTGCTAGTAAAAAGGCGCAAGAAGCAAACTCTGTTATCCCGCAGAGTCGCAAAATAAACACACTAGGGCGCTGTCTAGCGTTGAAAGCGAATCCTGTTACGTCACAGAGCCGCTGAGACAAACTTCTGTGTCCTGTCAGGCACCCAGGTACACAGTTGACTGCTAAGCTAACATAGAACGTGATCATGCGCTAATGTACTCGCGGGAGTCACCCGCAGTCTATGGCGTCTGAACGCCAGGCCCTGAATACAGCAATCAAACCCTCACCGGTTATGGCGGTAATCTAGGGCATCTAGGACACCAACCCTGACCAGCTAGCATACCAAACTCCTCACCGATTAAGTCGGTATTCTAGGTGCTTATTTCAGCCGAGCCCTAACCACACACACGCATGACCACACTGGCACAAAGCATATAACGATTGATATTAGCGCATGGCGCCCCAGCCATGCCACCCTTTTATAATAACAGCTACAGGACCTGCCAGAAACAAGGACCAATGAAAAACTGTTCCAAAACACATGTAGTTTCAGGACCTTCCTGGCGGACCAATAGGAGCTGCTGCAGTCCCTGAACATGTGACCCCTGATCTCCAATGAGAGATCTTACCCTGGGCATGCTCAGAAGGGGAAACGCAGGACTTCGTCCCAAAGACGTCTGCTCCAGCACTGGCTACAATAGCAGATCCAGGAGAGGCAGCAGCAAGTCTCTGCACAGTATTGGAATGGGCAAGACGCTGGGACCGACATCTCTGCTGAGCAGGTATCACGAACACCGCACTGCACTTGCTCACTGAGCCAGTGCGCGTGTCCTGAATAAGACAGACTGCACTCAAAGTTACCTGTGGAGCGGGGCAGTGGCGGTGAAGATGCGTGCTTCAGACTAACAGGACCCAAGCACGTGACTGCCAAGGGGCGGCGCCGGCCACAGCTCTCTCAGAGGGAGCAGTAACAGATAGAGATTGCTTCAGGCCAGAGGACCTTAAGCACGTGACGGCTGGTGGGCGTGGCCTAAGCTCCAAGAGCTAGGAGCAGAAGGAAAACTCCTAGAAGGGTAACTACGGGACAGAGTTACCAAGGGGCATAGACAAAATGGATAATCAGGATAGCCAGGTCATACACAGAGGGAGCAACGCAGTACAAGAGGAGCAGGCAGAGAATAACCAGAACGTACCAAAGGGATCAGAAAACCTGAACGGGCAAATACACAGTACCAAGACAGTAGACAAACTCACAACGAAGAGACGGACCGGGTCAAAACCAAACAAGCAACAAGATCAGGCACAAGGCACAGGCACACAGGAGGTCAACTAACTCAGCCGAGGGCAGGAGTATAACTGACACCAGACCTAGGTCAATTGGAAACTAAATAGCTGCCCTCTGCCAGAGAGAGGCTGAAACCATTAACCCCAGTCTGACCAGGACGGGACAAAGACAAAACCCAGTCCTGGGTCATGACAGCAGGCTCCACTGCGGCCGGAGAAGAATGGGGGACCGCAGCGAGACTGGTTCGAGACTCCCCTTGTGCAACAGCGGGAACTCGAACCCTAACACTAGGGACCTCGATCACTGACAATTTTGTCTGGCATACCGTGTAGGCGGAAAATATGCCTAACGAATAAGGCTGCCAAGGCCCGTGCAGACGGTAACCGTGGTAACGGCACTAAGTGCACCATTTTGGAGAAGTGGTTGGTTATCACCCAGATGATGGTGCAGCCCCGAGACTTGGATAAGCCCACCACAAAATCCATCCCAACCATCACCCAGGGCCTGTCTGCCACCGGTAAAGGGAAAAGTAACCCAGCTGGCCGTTGTCGAGGGGACTTATTCTTGACGCAGGAGACGCACGCCTGAACGTATTCCTTGACGTCACGGACCATATGTGGCCACCAGTATGTACTCGCCAGCAACTCAGATGTCCTCTTTACCCCAAAATGTCCACCCACCCTGGACGAGTGTGCCCAAGAGAGTATCTCTGATCGCAAATTGATGGGCACAAAAGTCTTGCCCGGAGGCACAGACTCAAGCGAAACCGGGGCCACAGTTCTTAGGCTCTCTGTGGGGACAATCAGCTGAGGCTCCTCCTCCACCTCCTCAGAGGACACCACGGAGCGAGACAGAGCATCAGCACGAATGTTCTTCTCCCCGGAGAGAAAATGGAGGGTGAAATGGAACCGGGAGAAGAACAGGGACCAACTGGCCTGACGGGAATTTAGCCGCTGGGCGGTCTGTAAATAGACCAAATTTTTGTGGTCTGTGAACACTTGAAAGGGAAAGCGAGCCCCTCCAGGAAATGTCTCCAATCGGAAAAGGCCAACTTCATGGCAAGCAACTCCCTATCCCCAATGGAATAATTCCTCTCCGCTGGTGTGAAGGTCTTGGAGAAGAAGAAGCAAGGATGTTTACGACCTTGAGCATTCTTTTGAAAAAGAACTGCTCCAGCACCAAAGGACGAGGCATCTACCTCCAATATAAAAGACTTATCAACCTCAGGACGATGTAGGATAGAAGCGCTAGCAAAATGGGACTTGATTGAAGTAAAGGCCCTGGAGACCTCCTCTGACCACAATTTGGGATTGGCTCCTTCTTGGTGAAGGCTACCAAGGGAGCAACCAAAGTAGAGAAGTGGGGAATGAATTGGCGATAGTAATTAATGAACCCCTTAAAGCGATGCACCGCTTTAAAGAGTGGGGTTCTTGCCAATCCATTGCAGCCTGTAGTTTGGCAGGATCTATAGCCAATCCCTGAGTGGAGATGATATAGCCCAGGAATGGCAGAGACTCCTGCTCAATCACACACTTCTCCAACTTCACATATAAGGAATTTGCCCGCAAGAGGTGGAAGACCCTGCAAACATCTCTCCGGTGGGTGTCCATATCTGGAGAAAAGATGAGAATGTCATCCAGATAGACTACCACAGAGGTGGCAAGCATGTCCTGGAAGATGTCATTTACGAAATCTTGGAAGACGGCTGGAGCATTACAGAGCCCGAAGAGCATCACAAGATATTCGTAATGTCCATCTCTGGTATTGAACGCCGTCTTCCATTCGTCCCCCTCACGGATGTGGATCAGGTTATCAGCACCACGAAGATCCAGCTTAGTAAATACCCTTGCTCCCCGGAGCCTATCAAAGAGCTCAGATATTAGGGGCAAAGGATATTTGTTCTTAACGGTAATGGCGTCAAGACCCCTACAGTCTATACACGGTCGTAATTCTCCATTCTTCTTCTGCACATAGAAAAATCCTGCCCCTGCTGGTGACACTGACTTCCTAATAAACCCTCTTGCCAGATTTTCCTGGATGTATTGTGACATGGCCTCCGTCTCAGCGAAACCATTCCAGAACACATGTAGTTTCAGGACCTTCCTGGCGGACCAATGGGAGTAGCTGCTGTAACCGAGCATGTGACCCCTGATCTCCAATGGGAGATCTTGCCCTGGGCATGCTCAGATGCAGGGACTTAGTTGCCGAACTGCCTTCTCCAGCACTGGTTATAATAGAGGAACCAGGAAAGACCGCAACAAGCCTCTGCACAGTGTTAAACTGGGCGAGATGCTGGGACCGACGTCTTTGCTGAGCAGGCTCCACTGCGGCCAGAGATGGATGCGGGACTGGTTCGAGACTCCCCTTGTGCAGCAGAGGGAACTCGAACCCTGACACGTGGTCTTGCGATCCTCTCTCACAATTCGCTTATCAGTACGACGTTCTCTCTCAGTTCACTTTGACTTTCGGCCATACCTGTGCATTACTGTGGACAGTTTTCCTTGTTTCAAACGCAGTCATTACTTTGGAGACAGTACCTCTTGACACACCGAGCATTCGGGCACTTTTGGTTACACTAGCGCTGGCCATCCGAGCACCAACAATTTTGCCTCTTTGAAGATCCGAGAGGTCTGCCATTGGTATCAGTTTCTCCTCAATGTTCTTACAATTATGCAAAACAAACAGTTAATTGACAAACACATATGACATACCACAAATAATCAACTACAAAACATTACCATATGACACGGTTTGCATGTTTATAACATGTTCGAAGATGATGATGCCAAAACGTTAGGTGTTTCCATTATTTTTTATATCGCCTCCTCTTCTGAAGTTTCAAAAAATGCAAGGACTGAGTTGTCAGTGCTGGCTCCTTGTCAGGAACAACACCTTTCCTTGTGTTCTTCACCCCCACCAAAAGTGAAGGATGTGGCAGCCGACACTTCAGATTACTCCATGGAGCTCTTTTCACATACCTGGCCTGGGTTATCAAGTGAAATTCTGAATTCCCCAGTCCAACATGAATCACAGATGGAGTGCACATCATGATGCACAGCTACTGCTAGATGATTCTGCTGGTACATTCACCCAGAGCACTACATTTCCCTCGCAGTCTACAGTACTGCTCTAGAATCTGACCCTGATGAAACTCAGGTGCCCCGGATTACATTGAAGAGGAGGTGATGGATGACCCAGTTGTTGACATGGATTGACATCTCTTTGGGGAAGAGGGTGCCGCTGGCAACAGCTCAGAAGAGGAGAAGGATCCGCAGCAGGCACTGACATTGCAGCAGTGGTTATATGGCAGGCCCGTAGCAGTCCAAAAAGGTGTTAAAAAAACAAAAGAGAGTTGCAGGACAGCTTGGCCAGACGGTCAAATTTGCACAGCTTGTAAGCCCTGAAAATTAATACCATAGTAGGAAGAGTCCAGTGTGGCACTTTTTTTACCAAAATCCTATAAGGGTTATCTGTAAACAGTGCAGAAGAACCTTTAGCCGAGGGAAAAATCTCAGAAATTAGAATACCAGTTGCATGCTTAGACAGTTCATGAACATGCATTTGGATCACCCGCCAGGGCAGTGGGATGCTCATACCGGGCCGTTGTCTTAAATGGGATGTGTCACAACGGCAGTGACCCGGTCCGTGGCCCTGGACGTCCAATAAAAGGGGAATATGTACAGGGGATGATAGAGTTTGTAGTAAGGTATTCGTGACCCCATCTGTGGTTTCTGGTCAGGGGTGAAAAGCGCTGCCGTGCAGATCCTCTGGGACAGATGGTGTGATGCAGCAGAGTAGGAATAGCTTCCCACAAGTGAAGCTTGTCCAGGGCAGAGAGATGGTATAGAAAGTAATGGTGCTGACAGATGTAGCAGAGTGGAGTGTGTTTTGCAGGAAGGACTTTAGGAGACACAGTCAGATGCAGTTTCCAAAGCTTTACTCACAGTTTGTGCAGGTAAAATGTCCAGGGCACTGAGTACAGATGGTGCTGGAGTCAGTTGGCTGAAAGCAATTTGGAATCCCTTACTTCAGGTGAGATGTGAGGTCTCCTTTCTAGCGCTATTCTCTGAGGCACTGGCTGCTATAAGCTCGTCCAACTTCCTCTCTCTGTCTCTTGTCTAGGTAGAACTTCACTCTCATAACAGGTAGCTGTAACCTGCTTCAGGAATCACTCACTTATGGAGTCTCTGGCTCACATGTGCTGCTGCTATGTAGTACAGTATTAGTTGGGGCAGAGAACCTGCTGTCTCCTGCCCTCCGGATTCTGCTGCTGGGACTTTAGTTTACCCACTCAGCCTCGGACTCCGGGGGTCCGGTTTCTGGCGCTCCGACCTGGGGGTGAGCTCTCTATAGCCCCTCTTTTCCCCAGCTTGTCTCCACACGTCTCTACTCTTTTGTCCCTCCAGCCATACTCACTAACTCCTCCCCAGCCAGAATGTTCTCGAGGAGCTCTCCTGAAATCAGGTGTTGGATCTCCCCCTTCTGGTCCAGAGTAGGTAAGGTGTTGTATGCTGTTTTACCTGTTAAAGGGATCCTTCCTTGCTTTCAGGCATGACATCACTCCCCCCTGGAGGGAGGCAAGGTCACTGTGGCAACCAAACTCCTGGGGTGCCACACTCTTGCAAGTGTGGATGGACTACAAAACGTACAAATCTCCCCCCAGCACATGGCGCACCCGGGCAAGTTCCAGGTTCCCTGAGCAGGTGGAAGGGGGCTGACTCGTGGGCGACGACACTTGCAGAGGGCCCCTCATAGTACCAAAATTTGTCTCTGACGGCGGGATGGGCCCACTCGCTGTCAGACACACCGGCATACTATGAGGGCCCTGTGCCAGTGATGTCGCCACCGAGTCGGCCCCCGCTTGATAAGGGCCCCAGCACTTGAAATACTTACCTCTCCATGCTCCACCACTGTGACGTCTTCCGTGTTCCTGACAGTAACATTCAGGTTACAGAGCACAATGACATCATGTCTGTACTCCCTCTGCCTAACAGTCCAACTGCAGAGAGCTGTAAGATGGTGACGCTGAGGAGTCCAGAGTAGAGCAGTGCACAGCAAGGAGAGGTATTTCATTTTTTGTAATGTTTGGAGAATTATATGGGGAGCATTTTACACTGGATCATTAATAATTGGGCCCATTATATATGGAGCATTCTTTTGGCCCCTAAGACACTGGAGCAGCATCCATTGGGGCCATCATAAACTGGAGTTTTGTAAATGGGGGACATCAGACACTGGAGCAGCATTACACACTGGAACATTAATAATTGGGCCCATTATATATGGAGCTTTCTTTGGCCTATAAGACATGGAGCATCATCCATGGGCCCATCAAGTATTGGAACATTCTAAATGGGCAGATCAGATATTGGAGCAGCATTTACGTGACCTATTACACACTGTAACATTAATAATGGGGCCATTATTATGGAGCTTTGTTTTGGCCCATAACACACTGGAGCATCATCCATGGGGCCATTATACACTGGAGTATTGTAAATGAGGGACATTAGACAAAGGACAGCATTTCCGGGGCCCATTATACCTGGTACATTAATAATGGGGCCATCATATACTGGAGTATTGTAAATAGGGGACATCAGACACTGGAGAAACATTTCCAGGGTGCATTATTCACTGGTAAATTAATAATGGGGCCATTTATATATGGAGCTTTGTTTTGGCCCATAAGACACTGGAGCAGCATCCATGGGGCCCATCATATACTGGAGCTTTTTAAATGGGGACATCAGACACTGGAGCAGCATTTACCTTGCCCATTACACGCTGGAACATTAATAATTGGGCCCATCATATATGGAGCTTTCTTTTGGCCCATAAGACACTGGAGCATCATCCATTGGGCCCATCATATACCGGAGTATTGTAAATGGGGCAGATCAGACACTGGAGCAGCATTTACGTGGCCCATTACACACTGGAACATTAATAATTGGGCTCATTATATATGGAGCTTTGTTTTGGCCCATAAGACACTGGAGCAGCATCCATGGGGCCCATCATATACTGGAGTATTGTAAATGGGGAACATCAGATACTGGAGCAGCATTTCCAGGGCCCATTATACACTGGTACATTAATAATGTGGACATTTATATATGGAGCTTTTTTTGGCCCACAAGACACTGAAGCAGCATAATCCATGGGGCCCATCATATACTGGAGTATTGTAAATGGGGGACATCAGACACTGGAGCAGCATTTCCAGGGCACATTATACAATGGAACATTAATAATGGGTCCCATTATATATGGAGCTTTGTTTTAGCCCATAAGACACTGGTGCAGCGTCCATGGGGCCCATCATATACTGGAGTATTGTAAATGGGGGACATCAGACACTGGAGCAGCATTTCCAGGGCCCATTATACACTGGTACATTAATAATGGGACCCATTATAAATGGAGCTTGATTTTGGCCCATCATACACTGGAGCATCATATGGGGTTCATTATTTATGGGGCATCATATAGGGTATGGAGCATCATATGGGGCCTATTCTGTATGGCACACTATGTGGTGGCCATAATACTGTATGGAGGAATATTGTGTCCATTTTTTGAGCTATTGTAGATCTTAACATACAGTACAGACCAAAAGTTTGGACACACGTTCTTATTCAAAGATTTTTCTGTATTTTCATGAATGAAAATTGTAGAATCACACTGAAGGCATCAAAACTATGAATTAACACATGTGGAATTATACATTACACTTTACAAAAAAGTGTGAAACAACTGAAAATATGTCTTATATTCTAGGTTCTTCAAAGTATCCACCTTTTACTTTGATTACTACTTTGCACGCAGAAAAGGTGAACGGATGGACTCTACATGCCTGGTTCCCACCGTGAAGCATGGAGGAGGTGGTGTGATGTGTGGGGGTGCTTTGCTGGTGACACTGTTAAGGATTTATTCAAAATTGAAGCAGTGAGCGGTGCAGCTCACCCCAAACCATCTCGATTGGGTTCAGGTCTGGTGAATGTGGAGGACAGGTCATCTGGCGTAGCAATCAATCACTCTCCTCTTGGTCAAATAGCCCTTACACAGCCTGGAGGTGTGTTTAGAGTCATTGTCCTGTTGAAAAATAAATGATGGTCCAACTAAACACAAACCAGATGGAATAGCATGTCGCTGCAAGATGCTGTGGTAGCCATTTTGGTTCAGTATGCCTTCAATTTTGAATAAATCCCCAACAGTGTCACCAGCAAAGCACCCCACGCCATCACACCACCTCCTCCATGCTTCACGGTGGGAACCAGGCATGTAGAGTCCATCCGTTCACCTTTTCTGTGTGCAAAACAGTAATCAAAGCAAAAAGTGGCTACTTTGAAGAATCTAGAATATAAGACATATTGTCAGTTGTTTCACACTTTTTTGTAAAGTGTAATGTATAATTCCACATGTGTTAATTCATAGTTTTGATGCTTTCAGTGTGATTCTACAATTTTCATAGTCATGAAAATACAGAAAAATATTTGAATGAGGTGTGTCCAAACTTTTGGTCTGTACTGTAGATATCAGTCATGTCATGTAAGAAGTGAGGTATTTTTCGTTGTATTATACCTATATTTCTGTGCCATATCGGAGAATCATGAATTGTGGTATGTGTTAAAGAGGCCGACTGACACTCTTTGGCCCGGGGCCCACGAAAACCGGGAGCCATCCCTACCCTCCCCACAAGCTGAGAAAATAATCACCATTTTTCAATGTGTTACTATTATTATACAGTAAATTAAGGTAGACAAGCTTAAGTAATAATGATTGATGTCGTTGGCATTGAAATGGGCACTGTAGATGTGTTTACTGTCCTCCACTCCCTACCGACATTGCTTCCCCATTGACTTGCATTAGGTTTCATGTTTCGGTCGACCCACCGACTTTTCCAGATAGTCGGCCGATTTCACTCGACCCGACTTTTACGAAAGTCAGGTTTCAAGAAACCCGACTCGACCCGAAAAAAAAGAAAGTCGCTCATCTCTACTGACTCATCATTAAAAATCTGTGGCTAGACCTCAAAAAAGCAGAGGATGGAAGACGACCCAAGAATCTCACAGAACTGGAGGAACTCTACAAGGAAAAATGGATGAAAATCAAATAAGAATTGAAAGACTCTTTTCTGGCTACAAAAAACATTTGCAAGCTGTGATACTTTAAAAAGGGGGTACTACTAGGTACTAACCATGTAGTGTGTCCAAACTTTTGCATTAACCCATTTTCCTTTTTGTAATTTTTAAAATGTAAGAGAAGAAAATATACTTTTATTTGCCTAAAATACAAAGGAAATGTGTCATCTGTAACTTTAGGCCTTTTAGAGATCATTTCATCTTCAACTTTTATATATATCTTGAACTGTGATATACTGTGTCTGTCTTCATTCTGACACACGTCATGGGTCCCCATAGGACATTAACATTATCGCATTACAGAATACACAAGCCTAAAAAAAAAAATGCAGATCACTAGGTCAGATTCTATGGAGGCACGGGTGAAAAAGCTATGCTCATTTGTCACAGGACTGCACGGGGAGCTACAGGAAATTAAGACAAAGCTGGGGGCGTTAGAGTCTCAATCTAATCATAATGCAAATGTGGTTAATACTTCTATCCAGGCTCTAGCCACTCGCCTGTCAAATGTGGAGACTTCAGCTGTAGCTGCAGTTTCAGCCCCAGTTCCAGCTCCGGGTCCGGTTTTTCCCAAATTCCACCATTCAGGTTTGGTGGAGAAAGAGAGAAATTCCGTGGGTTTCTGAATCAGTGTCTGTAAGGTCGGGACCCCCGCCATCTTGTATAGGGCCTATACCAGCCTCCATTTTGTCGGTTCACAGAGCCACAGACTGCTAACTACACAGGGCCTGTTAGCATATCCAGTATGACCGGTTTTGATGTCCACTATGAATAGAAAAGGGCTTTAGTATGCTAATTAGTTTAGGCCAGTGTCTGAATAAGATGGTCATTAGTATGTTAAATAGCTCAGACTCAAGCCAGTATTTCCTGCTCCATATGAATTTAAGGCCAGTTAATTCGTGCTTCAAAGCAAAGGGGAGGGGCCTAGCAGGTTTAAGAACTGTAGCCATGAACAGGCTGTTGTCAATCCATTTCTCACAGCAGCAAGGAGCACAAGGGATTTGCCTTGCCAAGGGAGCAGCAGCACATGCTTTGGGAGACTATCCAGCAACTAAAGACTGTTACCTGGGGACCGCAGAGCTCCCTGCCTCCCCATGTCCATACAACCCGGTAATATTGATCTAAAGCTAATACCTTTAAGCCTTGTACATTATTGTGGTATTTTTACTCTGACTGCAAATCCATTGTAATTACGTTGTATAGCTTTACTGTATATTTCTGTAATTATCCAGTGCGCCCTTAAGGCAATTAAACCATAAAATTAATCTTGGGCTGATGCTTTTACTCTGATCACGAATCTTAGAATACCCAGTGGGTAACAGGACACCCTCCCCGGCGGCCATTTGCTCTAGGTGCAGTTCCCTTACTGACCTGAGAGACAAAGGGGGCGCCGGAGAGCAGTACCTGTGGAGTTACGTCCCATTGGTGACGTGGGAGGAAAGGGGTCGTCCTTCACATTTGGTAGCGGCGGTGGGATCAGAAGCTGTGATACCCGGGCTACCATGTGGCGGTCGGCTTAGTTCCTTCACAATTGGTGGCAGCGGTGGTATCAGAGTAATAGTGTGCATGGGATCCCTACTCCCAGACACTAGAGACTACCAGCGGTACTTTCAGTGCTGGGGTCTTAAGGTCAGCCCAGCACTAGACGGTCAGAGTGTAAATATAATAAGTTGTGTGCAAGGTCGGGGTTGCAGCTGTTTCAGTAACCAAAGGTTCCCAAGATGGCGGAAGGCACCAGGAGTAAGGCAAAGTGGGAGGCCAATGCTATGGTCTATGTGGGGTTCGATACCGACAAAGGCGAGGGGGAGCTCAGCCAGGGCTCCCCAAGGAGCCCGACCCCGTGCTCAGTCCCGCAGTGGACTGTCCACCCCCTGCCTGTCCCAGCCTGTCCAGATCGGAGGCCCTTTTCCAAGCGGCTATGGCACAGCTCCAGGCTGGTAATGACGCCGCCTATGACAGACTCCTGGTGGCGGCAGAGACAGCAGCAGAGCGTGAACAAGCAGCGGCAGAGAAAGCAGCAGAGCGTGAGCAAGCAGCAGCAGAGCGTGAGCATACAGAACGTGTGTTGCAGGCTACAGAACGCCGTGAAGCTGCGGAGCGCCGGCACCGACTGGAGATGGCTCAGCAAGGGCCCCCTCTGGACGCACCAGACCCACCGGAGACAAGGGCTTCCAAGGTCTGGGCGGAGGACTTTCCCTTACTTGAAAAGGATGGAGACCTGGATTCCTTTCTGCTGGCTCTTGAGAGGACCTGCCTCCAACATCATCTGGCCCCGGATCAGTGGGCAAGGTACCTGACCCCCGTTTGAGGGGTAAGTCCCTGCAAGTTTTGGGGGACTTACCTGCCGGAGAGGAGCAGGACTACAACAGCATCAAGCGGGCCCTGATCCAGCACTACAACCTCACCCCGGAGTCGTACCGCAGGAAGTTCAGGAGCCTGCAGCGGGGTTCAAAGGACACCTGGACCGACCACATGCGGGCCCTGCTGCGAGCTGCGGAGCACTGGACCTCGTGTCTAGAGCTCACTACCCACCAGGAGGTCCAGGAACTGTTTGTCATGGAGCAATTCTTGTGGAACTGCCCAGAGGACTTCCAGCAGTTCCTCCGTGACCGGAAACCAAAGGAGGCTTCTGCTACAGCCGCCCTGGCAGATGAGTATGCCAACAACAGGGCGCCGGAGCCAAAGAAGCCTGCCAGCAGCACCTGGAGAGGGGGTAAGCCAATCCTGCCCCAGCCCCATATCCAGCCCCCAGAGTGCAAGGGGTGTACCCCCTGGCTGCCCTCTCCAGGCCAGGAACAGAACCCAGACGTTGTCATAATTGCAATCAGCCAGGACACTTTAAGGCTGCGTGTTCCCAGCGCCAGAAGGCCCCATCCCTGTCCCAGAAACCGACCACTGTTTTGTGTGTGGGAGGGGGTAGTGGGAGGTCCCTAGACAATCACCAACCCGTCACATAAGCCGCTCAGCGGTCGTGGGACTGCGGGACACAGGCGCTGAACGAACCCTGGTACGTCCTGAGGTGGTGTCCCCTCAAGACTTGGTACCTGGGAAAACCCTTTCCGTATCCGGAATTGGAGGCGTTGAACCGGCGCTGCCCGTTGCCAAGGTGTATTTGGACTGGGGCGCCGGGAGGGGGATGCGGGAGGTGGGAGTAACGCCAAATATTCCTGCAAATGTGTTGCTTAGGACCGATTTGGGGCGGCTAGTGTCCCAGTATGTGGCCACTGAACCCCCAAGTTCGGCTCCCCAAGAATGTCATGACTACTGTGAATGCTAATGTTAATGTATTGAATGTGCCTCCAACAGTGGAGGAGGGAGTGAAACCTGATGGTAAGCCATGCACTGACACTACACACACAGGGCTCACAGTGAGGACAGGTGAGGAGGCTGTAGGGGAGAGCTCAGAGGTGGAGGGAGGGGCTGCTATGGGCAGTGTAGGGCCCCTAAGTGAACCCAGCCTGCTGAGTCTAGGGCCCTGCAGGAAGAGGAACAGGCCATGGGGGGAGGGGGAGTCCCGGGAGAGGAGCCACCAGGTAAGACCCCAGGGCAGGAGTTCCCCACATCCGGGATGTCAGGAGGTCAGGGATGTCTGCCTGACCCGATGACTTGGTCAGGGGACGAGGGAAAGCAGGCGCTACCCGTGGTCTCAGCGGTCGTGGCCGCTGTTATCAGGAGTGGGAGCGCCGGAGCCCAAGGAGCCTCACGGAGGTCCGAAGGTTTCCCCTCTCCGACCAAGTGGCTGCCGAGTAAGACAGCGGCCAGGAGACAGATCCTGGGGAACTGACAGAGGACATGGCAGTTTCATCAATTCTTGCCACATCAAGTCAGGGATTTCAGGTAGCATTGGAAGCTGACACTAGCCTGAAGACTCTCAAGGAGCAGGCGGCACAGCCTCCCCTGGAGTCTGACCGCAAGCGAGTGGTCTGAGACCAGGGACGGCTGTACCGGGTAACGGTCCAGCAGGGTTCACCGGAGGCGTGGCCCAGGGACCGACAGTTAGTGGTACCCCATCCGTTCAGGGCGGAATTGTTGCGGATCGCACACGAGATTCCAATGGCTGGACACCTAGGGATCACTAAAACCAGGGCCAGGCTAGATCAGCATTTCTACTGGCCTGGAATGAGGACCGAGGTGATAGCCTACTGCCGTTCGTGTGACACCTGTCAGAGGGTGGGGAAGGCGGGGCGGCGCCCCAAAGCCCCACTGGTAACTCTGCCCATCATCGAAGAGCCTTTCTCGAGGGTGGCTGTGGATCTCATTGGACCTCTGTCCACTCCCAGCCGCTCCGGGAAATGCTTCATACTAACGGTAGTGGACTATGCCACCCGGTACCCGGAGGTGGTAGCTTTGTCATCCTTTCGGGCTGACAAAGTGGCCACTGCCTTACTGGAGATTTTCTACAGAGTGGGGTTTCCCAAGGAAATGCTCACCGACCGAGGGACCCAGTTCATGTCGCAGCTGATGGAGTCTCTCTGTAAACAGGTACAGGTGCAACATCTGGTGGCCAGCCCGTATCACCCACAGACCAATGGCTTGTGTGAGCGGTTCAATGGCACCTTAAAGCAGATGCTGAAGATGTTGGTCGACTCCCACGGGAGAGACTGGGAGCGGTATCTCCCACACCTGCTGTTTGCCTACCGGGAGGTCCCACAGGCCTCAACGGGGTTCTCCCCCTTTGAGCTCCTGTACGGGCTACGTGTACGGGGCCCCTTGCTCTGGTGAAGGAAGCATGGGAAGGGGATTTAGTCACCCCTGGAGTGTCAGTCATTGAGTATGTCGTGCGCTTCCGGGACCGAATGATGGCCTTGACACGGCTGGTGCATGACAATATGGCACAAGGTCAGGCTGACCAGAAGCGATGGTATGACCTGAATGCTTGTAAGCGGACCTACCAGGTGGGTCAAAAGGTGTGGGTACTGGTCCCCGTACCCCAAAACATGCTTCAGGTGGCCTGGAGGGTCCATACCTCGTGCACGAGCAGCTCAACGCCGTCACCTACATGGTCACCCTGGACCACGCCCGTGGAAGGAGGAAGGCCTTCCATGTGAACATGATGAAGGCCCACCATGAGCGGGAGGCTTATGCCCAACCAGTGTGCAACCTTTCAGAGGACAGAGAGTCAGAAATCCTCCTGGATCTGCCACCCTAGCCAAGGAGAGGGTGCGGAAGGGCGCATGGGGGAACACAGGAATGTGATACCCACTAGCGCCCTCAAAAGCAGGGAGGTGTAAGGTCGGGACCACCGCCATCTTGTATAGAGCCTATACCAGCCTCCATTTTGTCGGTTCACAGAGCCACAGACTGCTAACTACACAGGGCCTGTTAGCATATCCAGTATGACCGGTTTTGATGTCCACTATGAATCAAAAGGGATTTAGTATGCTAATTAGTTTAGGCCAGTGTCTGAATAAGATGGTCATTAGTATGTTAAATAGCTCAGACTCAATCCAGTATTTCCTGCTCCATATGAATTGCAGGCCAGTTAATTCGTGCTTCAAAGCAAAGGGGAGGGGCCTAGCAGGTTTAAGAACTGTAGCCATGAACAGGCTGTTGTCAATCCATTTCTCACAGCAGCAAGAAGCACAAGGGATTTGCCTTGCCAAGGGAGCAGCAGCACATGCTTTGGGAGACTGTCCAGCAACTAAAGACTGTTACCTGGGGACCGCAGAGCTCCCTGCCTCCCCATGTCCATACAACCCGGTAATATTGATCTAAAACTAATACCTTTAAGCCTTGTACATTATTGTGGTATTTTTACTCTGACTGCAAATCCATTGTAATTATGTTGTATAGCTTTACTGTATATTTCTGTAATTATCTAGTGCGCCCTTAAGGCAATTAAACCATAAAATTAATCTTGGGCTGATGCTTTTACTCTGATCACGAATCTTAGAATACCCAGTGGGTAACAGGACACCCTCCCCGGCGGCCATTTGCTCTAGGTGCAGTTCCCTTACTGACCTGAGAGACAAAGGGGGCACCGGAGAGCTGTACCTGTGGAGTTACGTCCCATTGGTGACGTGGGAGGAAAGGGGTCGTCCTTCACATTTGGTAGCGGCGTGGGATCAGAAGCTGTGATACCCGGGCTACCGTGTGGCGGTCGGCTTAGTTCCTTCACAGTGTCAGTTATATTTTTCAGCATGTGCGGATCAGTTCCCAACTGAACGGGACAAGGTGTTAACCCTGATAATGCTGCTGACAAACAAAGCCTTAGCCTGGGCTAATCCTCTGATTGAAACAAATGATGCATGTCTAAATTTTCTGAATGACTTTATTGCTGCAATGTGTCAGATGTTCGAGGACCCTAACCGAAACCTCACGACAGAGGCTGCGTTACTAACACTTCCTCAAGGAAAACGTCCTGTCCTGTAATATGCTATGGAATTTTAGAGGTGGGTGCTGGACGCTAAATGGTGTGACTCAGCAAAATATGAAGTGTTCAGGAGGGGTTTGTCTGCTACTATTAAGGATGAATTTGCTAGGGGTGAATCACCTACTAATCTAACAGACTTTATAAATCATTGTATCCGGATAGATATTCGTCTAACCGAACGTCGGCAAGAGAAGTGGGCAGAGGCCAATCGTAATAACTCTATATTCCTCCCATCTTCCTCCAGTGAAACTCAAAACAAATCATCTTCTCCAGCAGAGTCTGAACCCATGCAGTTTGATTCGGTTCAGGGGAGTACCATCGACGCACGCAAGGAACATCGCTTCAGAGAAAATTTATGCTTCTACTGCGGAAAATCGGTTCATTACATCTCGGTCTGTGCGGGAAAAATCGCCAGTCCGCCGCTGCGGTATTTGAATGTGACTTTTCCGATGTACCTTCTGTATGCTCTCTGTCAATTTCTTACACGAAAGTGATGTCAGACGAAAATCCAGACTTTCCTGATTGTAGTTCATAGCATCGTCACCTGTGGGTGAGGAAGTATTTTCAATAAGTTCTGCTACGTCAATCTCAGGTGAGGTCAGAAAGGACTCACTTTGTACTATTCCCATTAAGATCTGGGTGCAATCCTGTTGGGTTACTAGTACAGCCATGATTGATTCTGGGGCTAGCTGCAATTGCATGGACATTGCATTCGCTAAAAAACACGGAAAATACTCGCAGAAGAGACGTTCACCGGTGTTAATGGAGACCGTAGATGGGTCTCCGTTGGTATCCGGGCCGGTAAACTTTCAAACAACACCTCTGAAGATTCGTATGGGGGCGGGTCATTCTGAAAAACTGTCAGTTTTACTAATTTCCTCCCCTCACATCCCTATAATTCTAGGGTTACCATGGTTACAGTGGTAAAATCCCATTATCGATTGGAAGATGAAAGAAGTGCAGTTTCCAAGTAAACAGACATCATCTGGAGAAGTAGCTTCAGTCACGTCAGCAGTTACAGTTAAGGTGAGAAAGATCTTCTACATCCTTGTGCTTTTCATTCCCAAAAGTTGTCACCTGCAGAAAAGAATTACTACGTTGGGAATAAAGAGTTGTTGGCTATTATAACCGCATTTAAAGATTGGAGGCATCTACTACAAGGGGCATCTCAACAGACTGTTGTGCTCACGGATGTTAGGGGTCGAGTTCCCGCTTCTGCACAAGGGGAATCTCGAGCCATCCAGCTGGGGTCTCCCATTCGTCTCCGGCCACAGTGAACTCTGCTCAGCTTAGATGTCGGTCCCAGCGTCTGGTCCAGTCTAACAGTGTGCAGAGGATTACTGCTGCTCCTCCAGGCTCTGCTGTTGTGGCCAGTACTGGTTAGCGGTGAACAAACCTCTTTAGGACAAAGTCCTTGTTTTCCCCTTCTGAGCATGCCCAGGGTGAGATCTCTCATTGGAGATCAGGGGTCACATGCTCAGGTACTGCAGCAGCTCCTATTGGTCCGCCAGGAAGGTCCTGTGACTACTGGTGTTCTGGAACAGATTCATTGGTCCTTGTTTCTGGCAGGTTATGTAGCTGTTACTATAAAAGGGTGGCATGGCTGGGCCGCCATGCGCTAGTATCAATTGCTTTATGTGCTTTGCGCCAGTGTGATCATGCAGTCATGTGGTTAGGGCTCGGCTGAAATAAGCCCCTAGAATACCGGCACATCCGGTGAGGAGATTTGAGTGCAAGTGGTTAGGGCTTGGCTGAAATAAGCCCCTAGAATACCGGCTTCACCGGTGAGGAGATTGCTTGATTGCGTTGCTGTCTGCATGATCACGGACTGCTATCCACACAGCAGTTATCTGTGTATCCCGGTGGTGTTAACAGGACAAAGTCTTTTTCTCAGTGGCTCTGTGACGCAACAGGGTTCACTTTTTAACGCTGGTTCAGCGCCCTAGCGTTTTACTTTGCGGCTCACTGAAGCTAAGTGAGTTCGCACCTATCGCCATATAGTGCTGTGGCATTCCCGTTAGCGGCTCTGGGGATTAACAGAGTTCGCACTTACTGCCACAGCGCGCTACGGCATTTATTTTAGCGACTCTGCGGGATAACAGAGTTTGCTACTTTTGCCATCTTACTAGCAGCGGGCTTCGCCTGCACGGTGGACCCCGGGCTGCGAACGCACCTCTCTAATATATCTATTAGGTTTGTTCCGCAGACCCTAACAACGGATCATCGAAATCTTGAATTCATGAGGTCGGCAAGGTGTCTAAAACCCAGACAAGCTCAGTGGAATCCGTTTTTAACCAATTTAATATAATTATTTCCTATAGACCAGGCTCTCGCAATGGGAAGGCTGACGCTCTGTCCAGGATTCATTCGGATGATGTAACCTCTGCTTCGCCTCCAAGGACCATACTATCTGAACGAAACTTTGTAAGTGTGTTGAACAATCAAGACCTATTAAAGGATATTAAGGAAGCTTACGCCACAGATTCACTTCTGATTCAACCACCTATTCAGGTAAATTTAACCTTGAAAATGGCCTTTGTTTTCAGAGACAACGTCTGCATGTCCCGGAAACAATGAAACTAAGAGTACTGAAACTAATGCATGACTCTAAGATCGCCGGTCATAGAGGAATTCAGAAAACTGAAGAATTTGTGTCTCGCTTGTTTTGGTGGCCAACTTTCCAGAAAGACTGTAAGTGTCGTCATGTGAGGTATGTGCCAGATCAAAAGTTCCTCGCTCCTCACCTACTGGACTATTGCACCCTCTTCCTATTCCATCTTGTCCCAGGGGGTCTATCTTAATGGACTTTATCGTAGAGCAGCCGACATCCCAAGGGAAGAACACGATTCTAGTAGTAGTTGACCGATTAACCAAAGCTGCTCATTTCACTCCCTGCACCAGGTTATCGACAGCCAAACAGACTGCGGACCTTATTGTAAAAAATATTTTTCGATTACATGGAGTACCGGATGAAGTAATATCTAATCGAGGGGTTCAATTTACTTCAAAATTTTGGCAAAATTTTTGTGCTGCTCAGGACATCAAGGTAACTTTGTCATCTGCTTTCCATCTGCAGTCTAACGGCCAAACTGAACGGACCAATCAGACTTTGAAGCAGTATCTGCGTTGCTATGTGTGTCACTTAAAGGATGATTGGGTGAGTTTGCTCCTGCTGGCTGAACAGAGTGCGTCCACCAAAATGTCCCCATTTGTTGCTAATAAGGGATATCATCCCAGCATTCTTCCTCGACTTCTGGTAGTCATGTCTGTACCTAAGGTAGCCAACCGCATTTCATCTTTTCAGCAGAATCTGGAAGTTCTGAAGCAGACGCTGGCCACAGCACAAGAAAGATACAAGAAGGCAGCAGATTCTGTAAGCCAGTACCCACATTCAAGGTAGGAGAGATGATGTGGCTTTCAACAAAGAACTTGAAACTCAGAGTTCCAACATCTATACTGGGGCAAAAATATATTGGTCTGTACAAGATCAGTAGCATAGTGAGTTCTGTAGCCTGTCGACTCAAGTTGCCTAATTCTTTAAAAATACATCCTGTTTTTCATTTTTCCCTGCTTAAACCGGTAGTGGCAAATCCTTTCTCTGGGCGCACATCTGCTACTCCTGATCCAATTCTCATCGACGGGCAGGAGGAATTCATCGTGGAGAAGATCATCGATTCTCAGATTCATAGGGGATGACTCCAGTACCTGATAAAATGGCAAGGGTACCGGTCTGACGAGAATTCCTGGGAACCTCTGGAAAATATTCACGCTCCTCGTTTGATCAGACAGTTCCACAGCAGATATCCCAATAAACCAGATATAAAAACGTCCAAAGGACATCTTTAAATAGGAGAGTAATGTAAGGACTGGGACTGCGTACCCATTTTGTCTGTTCTTGCCCATAGTTCTGTTGGATTCTGCCCTGACCCAAGAGTTACTGGCTTCACGGGGGCCATCTTGTTTCCTGTCTGATACTCATTGTTTCCTGTCTGCTGCATATATAAAGGAACTCTGCACACTATGCCATGCTTATGTATATTGTTCCTCACTTGCTGCCAAGCTCAAGGACTTGCAACCTGCTTGTTCTTCTGTTTCTCGGGATACCCCGCTTGCTTCTGGATTTAGTACCACCGAAAAGACTCTTTTGCTCTACACCTGCTCTGCACCCACCTCCGCTACGGCCTACCCTCCACTAGGAGCCAGCCTGGGCTCTGGACCTCTGGATCCTGCATTGCTGAACTTCTACTCGCACCCTCGGTCTGTACTGCTTTTATCTGCATATTCTTGAGACTGTTTATTGCCTGCTTATCTGTAAAGTTGCAGCTTACATCAGTTCATCTCTCTACTATATATATATATATATATATACTGTATATCTTGTGATATTCTGTGTTTGTCTTCATTCTGACCCACGTCATCGGTCTCCATAGACATTAGCATAATCGCATTACACTGTGCTTCAAACAGAACCCTGAGACTATCACAGAGCAGGTGCATTTATACGGAGACTTGATTACACACAGGTGGATTACATTTATCATCAGTAGTCATTTAGGACAACATTGGATCATTCAAAGATCCATAATGAACTTTTGGAGTGAGTTTGCAGCACTGAAAGTAAAGGGGCCGAATAATATTGCACGCCCCACTTTTCAGTTTTTGTATTTCCACAAAAATTTAAAACCAATAAATTTCGCTCAACTTCACAATTGTGTCCCACTTGTTGTTGATTCTTCACCAAAAATTAACATTTGGTATCTTTATGTTTGAAGCATGATATGTGGGAAAAGGTTGAAAAGTTCGAGGGGGCCGAATACTTTCGCAAGGCACTGTATATATACACTAGCTGAAGAGCTTGACGTTGCCGGGCATAGTAACTACAGTCATAACAAAATACACTCAGCTTTATACATATAGATATGTATGTATATATCTTATATACTCTAGTATAAGCCGACCAGAGAATAAGCCAATGCACCTAATTTTGCCATGATAAATTGGGTAAGCTTATTGACTCTAGTATAAGCTGGGCATGCATCCCTATTCTGGTATGCATGGCTCCCCCATCCCTGCCCTTGCATGCAAGGCTCCCCATTGCTGTCCTGATATTCAAGGCTCCTCCATCCCTGTCTTGTATGCATTGCTCACCCCTTCGCTGTTCTGGTATGCATGGCTCCGGCTGTCCTTGTATACATGGCTCCCCCATCGCTGTCCTGGTATACATGGCTCCTCATCCCCTATCCTTGTATGCATGTTTCCTATTAAAAAAACAAACATCCTACTCACCTTCCTGCGTGCCCTCACAGCATCTCATTCCGTCGCCTGCAGCTCTTCCTGCTAAGCGATCACATAGCCCAGCTCATTAAGTAAGGAATATTCATTCCATGCCTATGGGAGTGGAGAGGCTTGCTTATTCATTACCTTAATGAGCAGGGCCACATGATCGCTCAATGTGCAGGAAGGTGAGTAGGATGTCTTCTGGAAGCCGGCGGCTGCGGGTGACATTGTATATACAGTACAGACCAAAAGTTTGGACACACCTTCTCATTCAAAGATTTTTCTGTATTTTCATGACTATGTGTTAGGGTTCTTTGAGTTCCCAATGCTGCACAAGGGGAAACTAGAGCCATTCCCGCTGCGGTCCCCCATCCGTCTCCGGCCGCAGTGGAGCCTGCTCAACAGAGATGTCGGTCCCAGCATCTTGCCCATTCCAATACTGTGCAGAGACTTGCTGCTGCCCCTCCTGGATCTTCTATTATAGCCAGTGCTGGAGCAGATGTCTTTAGGACGAAGTCCTGCGTTTCTCCTTCTGAGCATGCCAGGGCAAGATCTCTCATTGGAGATCAGGAGTCACATGTTCAGGTACTGCAGCAGCTCCTATTGGTCCGCCAGGAAGGTCCTGAAACTACATGTGTTTGGAACAGTTTCTTATTGGTCCTTTTTCTGGCAGGTCCTGTACCTGTTACTATAAAAGGGTGGCATGGCTGGGCCGCCATGCGCTAGTATCAAATCTGTTACGTGCTTGCGCCAGTGAGGCCATGTATGCATGTGGTTAGGTCTGGCTGAAATAAGCCCCTAGAATACCGCCACCTCTGGTGAGGAGATTGTATGCACGTGTTCAGGGTTCGGCTGAAAACGCCATTAGAATACCTGCTACTCCGGTGAGGAGATTGTTGCTTGTGTTCTGTCTGCATGACCTCAGACTGCAATCCGCTTAGCAGTCATCTGTGTTCCCTGTGAGTAGTGTTGAGCGATATTGCTCGATATCTAAAAATATCGTATCGAAATTGTATCGCCGATAGCACTAAATATCGTCGATATCCGATTTCGATACCGGAAGTCCCATGTAAGTCTATGGGAACAAAATATCGCAACAAAAAAAAACCCTTTCTTTCATTGTAAACACAAAATATACACACATAGAATACATATATATATATATATATACATGTCATTGTGACATATATATATATATACATATATTTATAGTTTATACATTCTACATAGTAAAATCGACTCTAATTCAATTGCCGGGTAAAGACGTGACATACCCCATAGAAGTCGACGGGCTCGGTGCCGAGTACCCCGAAAACCTCTGGCTCTGTGCGACTCAACTTGGGCGTCACAAACAGGATTCTGTAGCTCGCTATAAGCGAGTCCTGTGTGCCTGAATTGCACTGGTTTTGTGCTTGAGAATTGCTAAAATCATCAGAGAATGTATTTGCCATTTTTCCGCCATATCTGCGTCACGACGAGGCACTGGTGAAGAAGAAGGGCGTGCTCTTCGTGGGTGTCACTCACTCAGTGGCGTGAAAACGATGGCCGCCCACTGTAAATGGTACTGCAATGTAACATCGTGCCCCACAGCTCTGGACTTCCGCCTCCTCATCCTCCTCAGTGTGAGGAGGTCCCGCCTCCCTACAAAAGAGGGGCCCTCTCCAGATATGACACATGTGACTTGGCAGAGATGGCTAATGGACACGACGAGCAGAAGTGGGAAGGGATGGAGCAGTCAGAGCTCTCCCCCCACGGAAGCGACCCGATCGCCACGGAATCACCGTTGGGCACCCGGCCTGTAAACCTTCCTACGCTGCAAGAAGCGGAGGATACCCTGAGAGGCCTGGCCCGGCACCGGGAGGAGGTCGCCAGGATGGAAGCCAGCTGGCGTGCCCTAAAAATAAACTTGGAGCGGCGCCAATCCCTCTTACCTGAAGTGTCTGTACCGGAAGGTGAGGAACCCGTTATAGTAGAGGAGCCCTTGCAATGTGATCCGGTTGACGTTGTCGCAGTGGAGGCACCCGTTCCTGCAAAAACCGCAGCACCGTCAGCAGCACCCCAGATCCCGCTGTCTGCCCCGGTCGCTGAGACAGAAGAAGCGACACCCGTCCTCATGGAGGAGGCCGCGCAGGCACCAGAGCACTACCTGCCTGTACCGGAGCCCCGACTGTCATCTGATTTAGAGCCGTCTGCTTCCTCCACAGGGGAGCGCCGCCAGGACTGGGGGGTGACAGGAGAGCTGCCGCAAACCGGACACTGTAAGCTGCAGTGGAGTGGTGGAGACATGGAGCAGCTGGTGGAGGAGAATTTCAACCGGCGTCAGGAGGAAGAGTGGAGACGTTGGGAGCGGGAAGCAGAGCGACAAAGGGAGCAGCGAGAAACCCTAAAACTTCGCCAACGTCACCTGGAGAAGGACCGGGCAGATAAGGACCGGATGAGAAAGGATAAAGGAACCCTGAGTGAGCCGCGGCGTAAGGGTGCAGTACGGAGCTTTAAATTGAAAGGTGGTTGGGGCTTCATCAAGGAGCCTGGACTTTATTTAGAAGTCTTTGTGACCCGGCGGGACGTGGAGGCTCACCTCCCAGAAGGACACCCGGGGAGGGACCTGTTGCCAGGAGACTTGGTGACTTACACCCGACACTGGGGTTACAATGGGTGGTACGCCCTAAATGTTACCAGGTGCGACCCCTACACCCCAGTGTGTCAGGAACCTGTGAGACCCTCGAAGTCTTCAGCCTCCCACATCCAGGCCTCTGCAAAAGTGCCCACCCCACGCCGTAAATCTCCCCAGCCTCCCTCAGTGGTCTCCTTCAGCAGCCCCAGCTATGGACATGATAAGTATAGCTGGCCCGTACCCGGCGCCTGTTAGGCCCCCTGGGGTTCGTACAGTCCGTGACATAGGGCTCCAGACCCGGAGAGAGATGAAAGAAGTGGCCACACAGACCCAGATAGCGGGTCACGACGTCACTGTACAGGCCACACGACGTCATCAGGTCCTGGTGGTCCTTGGTGCCTCGGATGTTTGGCAATCTGAAGAAGAGTACCAGGTGGTACCTGGAAGAGGCCAGCCAAAGAAGTCTAAATAACCCGGACAGGGTCCCTGTATGTAAATAAATAGTTAAATTGTTTATGTACCCGGACGGGTGAATGTTCCAAAAAAATTTTTTTAATTTAATAAAAAAAAAAAAAACACAGTTTTCATTTCTTTTATTACTGTCTCATCTGCTGCGACGCCATCGATCTCCTGTAAAAAAATGAAAAAAAAAAAAAAGTATACCACCTGACCGACGCAGTCCATAGTAACGAGTGTCCCACGACGATCCAGCTCTGCTACATCAGAATGACAGGCAGAGCCTGTCATCCCGGCGCAGCACAGCTGATTACCTGCTTCCCCGGCGGTGACGTCATTGGACTGACTGCTTTACGGCCGGGATTACCCTGCAGTCACTGCAGTTATCGCGAAAAACTGCATGTGACCGCCAGGGAGAAGATAATGGCGGCCATCAAGCAGTCCAGGACGTGACCGCCGGAGATCTTCTGCCAGGTAAGTGCCGCTGACTCCTGACAGACCCGACCGACGGACACTCACAGTGACAGTGACAAATCCGATTCCGGTATTCGATAAGACGAAAATATCGAAACGAATTATCGAAAGGCCGATAGAGCTAATATCGGCCGATATGCCGATATTTGCATTATCGTATCGCTCAACACTACCTGTGAGTCTAACAGGACACAGTCTTTTTCTCAGCGGCTCTGTGACGCAACAGTGTTCACTTTATAACGCTGGTTCAGCGCCCTAACGTTTTACCTTGCGGCTCACTGAAGCTAAGTGAGTTTGCACTTATCGCCAAATAGCGCTGTGGCATTCCCGTTAGCGGCTCTGGGGATTAACAGAGTTCGCACTAACTGCCACAGCGTGCTACGGCGTTTATTTTAGCGACTCTGCGGGATAACAGAGTTTGCTACTTTCGCCATCTTACTAGCAGCGGGCTTTGCCTGCACGGTGGACCCCGGGCTGCGAACGCACCTCTCTACAATATCTATTAGGTGCGTTTCACAGACCCTAACACTATGAAAATTGTAGAATCACACTGAAGGCATCAAAAATATGAATTAACACATGTGGAATTATACATTACACTTTACAAAAAAGTGTGAAACAACTGAAAATATGTCTTATATTCTAGGTTCTTCAAAGTAGACACTTTTTGCTTTGATTACTGCTTTGCACGCAGAAAAGGTGAATGGATGGACTCTACATGCCTGGTTCCCACCGTGAAGCATGGAGGAGGTGGTGTGATGTGTGGGGGTGCTTTGCTGGTGACACTGTTGGGGATTTATTCAAAATTGAAGTGGTGAGCGGTCCAGCTCACCCCAAACCATCTCGATTGGGTTCAGGTCTGGTGACTGTGGAGGCCAGGTCATCTGGCTTAGCACCCCATCACTCTCCTTCTTGGTCAAATAGCCCTTACACAGTCTGGAGGTGTGTTTGAGGTCATTGTCCTTTTGAAAAATAAATGATGGTCCAACTAAACGCAAACCGGATGGAATAGCATGCTGCTGCAAGATGCTGTGGTAGCCATGCTGGTTACAACTGACATATTTTCAGTTGTTTCACACTTTTTTGTAAAGTGTAATGTATAATTCCACATGTGTTAATTCATAGTTTTGATGCCTTCAGTGTGATTCTACAATTTTCATAGTCATGAAAATACAGAAAAATCATTGAACTTTTGGTCTGTACTGTATGTGAATATTAATTTCTCTTTAGCAGAGGGCACATTTACAGCCACAGCTGCAGGTCCTAACTCTGTGACACGCTGCTCCACTGCTGCCCCTCTCCCCACCGTCCCTCTGGGACAATTGACTCGTGTATAAGTCGAGGGGGAGGTGGGTTATAAAAAGCCTGGCTGTCGCTGCGTTTCACGCAGATTTCATGTGTGTGTCTTTAGTTGACACTTTATTTACCGTTTTAGTAATTTAGGTTTAGTAATGAACAAATTCAGTAGTTTATATACTGGATGTCTCGTCAAACTGAATTGGACCGGTGGCCCGCCCCCTATTAATCTGATGTCCTCTTGATTGTGATTTGATATCCTTGGGATATGAAAGCTGTTGTGTGACCAAGTCCTTCGTAGTAGCTGTGTATCTGATTCTCATTTTGATATGCTTTTATATTCCTCAGCAATGTATTTATTTGATTCACACTTTATATGGTGTCAGTAAGATTCTCATCTTACAGGAGACTTATAACACATTTTGACAGTGTGATTTTATAGTATTGTATATTTCATGTATTTTTATTTGATAGCATGAGGGCTCCATAGCCCAAAATGAGTGTGTGTTTCTGGGTGTTGTCAGAAGGCGTGTATTCTGCTAGCCGAAATAAATCCAGTGACTTGCAGCCTGCTAGCAGACCTGACCGCTGCAAAGTTCCCCAGGTCAAGCAATTCCAGGCATCGCAGAACTAATCTTCATGTAAGTATATACAGAGCTCTGCATTATTCTATTTTCTCTTATCATTACGCACAATTGCTCAATTATATTTAACTATGCATAGCTAAAGCCGGCATTTGTTTTAATAATTTAGCAGTGTTTTCATAGTTAAGCTATAATTTGTTTTATTAATATTCCCTATATTCATGATGCTATAATTTATGTAATACAATAGTTAAAGCCGCTATTGTATTAATAATATATCCCTATATTCATATGCTATAACTTATGTAATACAATAGTTAAAGCCGCTATTGTTTAATAATATATCCCTATATTCATGATGCTATAATTTATGTAATACAATAGTTAAAGCCGCTATTGTTTTAATAATATATCCCTATATTCATGATGCTATAATTTATGTAATACACTAGTTAAAGCCGCTATTGTATTAATAATATCTCCCTATATTCATTACGGTATAATTTATGTAATACAGTAGTTAATAGCTTAGACTCCCCTGAGTAGCGTATTCAGCGCCTGGGGTGTTTACTCCTATATAAAGACTTATTCTGTATTACACATGTTTTGGCTAATATAGTCATATTTAAGCACTAGGCGTAAATTTAGTTCACTTACTATATAAAACGTATTTTCCCATTGTGTAGAATTAATACAGAGAGCGGAGAAAATTCACACAGGTAATTTTATTTTAGATGGAGGGCCAACATTTTTTGGACGCTCTTCCAGACATATTTATGGATTCGGAGGTGGGTATGCTTTATGGCTTATATAAACACTAATGCTAGTATGACATTCTAATTAAGAGCTGTTTTGTATATTATTTCTATATTGTTTTATTCTTTCTTGTTTAGGAATCATGTATGAGGAGCCTTGAGGTGTCTGAGTTTTTAGCCTCCTTGAGTGTGACTGATCTCAAAGCCTGTATTTTACCTGAGACGGCGTGTACTAGCGCTATTGAGGCGGAGCGATCATTTAGCACGAGACATCGTGGGTACGTTGTGTGTCTGTGTGGGTGATATATATATATATATATATATATATTATATATATATATATATATATAATAAAAAACAGGCAGCACTCCTTAGATTCAGTAGTAGTTGTGGACTTTTATTAGACCCACATCTCAGGGCAACGTTTCGGCTTGAATGAGCCTTCCTCCAGCAGTGTCACAGACACACATGTGGGTATTTATGGTTTCATTAGATAACAAACAATTTACAATCAATTCACATAGTTATACGTCTCAGATAAGAACTATCAATCAAATTCATATGTGCATAGCAGTAATCAATGTGCATTCTAATTAGCTCTGCTTAGTTGACAGTAGCACATTTATACATAATATATATGCATTAAAATCTCATAGGTTCCAGTAATTAGTATTTAGATCAATATTCATTACAGCTGTAACCGTCATACAGTTATTCATCATCATTAAGTACTCACAGTGGGAGATGAGCGATGCACCTCGTGGGGGACGCCATGAACGCTTCATAGGACTAGTACAGACACTACTGCGCATGTCTCAGGTGCATTGTCATGTGATCTCGCTCTCTCAGCCAATCCTGGCTGTTGTGTGGCGTCTTTCGTTGTGCGCATGCGCACTATTAACTTGTCCTTAGCGTTACTCCATCTTGGCTGTGGCAAGCCATGTTATCAGGAAGTGTCCACTATAAAATTTATAAGACACCTCAAAATTGTAAAGTAGTGTTGCGGTTCACTTAGCGCTGATTATATTAGTTATTTAGAATCTTTAATTAATTATTAAGATAATTTTCTTGAAATGGCAGGAAATAAGGTATACACCTATTAAGGCAGGAGTGTATGCCATAGGGGATTTCCAAGTTATTATGTCACCCCGGTATATGGGACAATTCCCTTGTAGGGGTAACTTCCCATCACCTATGATCAAAAGGGGAGGTACTCTGAACCTGGTGGCCCAGATCCCTCAACCCTCATGTCATTAAGGCGCAATTACTTAATCCTGGCTATTCACTCCTATAAATAAAGACTGAACGCAACGTCTCCAATGAATCGATTTATTGAGTAACTATCAGACAGTGGTTACAATGTTGTTCAAAACTTCGAGATCAGACACATGCTCAAAAAAGAAAAAGTATTACATCAAAATAATATATATTATCCTCCACGGTGCATCGCTCCTCCCAGACTGTTTGCTCTCAAATTAATCACCTACTGGAAATGAAAAAAAATAGCAATGAGACAATATTTCAAGGAAGTACAATATCATAAATTATATCCTTGGACAGGGTGTAGAGTGATATAGGTTTTTACATCAATGATTTCTTTATAAAATAGAGTTGATTTTAAAATCTACATTCATGCTTGATGGTTTCAATGTTCCTAACTCATATATCCATCTAAGTTCTCTACTTTTGAGGAGGCTGACTCTATCTCCCCTCTCCGCTGAACCGGAACATTGTCAATAAGTCTGAATTTAAGTTGCTTCTCAGTATGTTTCATTTCAGTGAAGTGCTTGGAAACTGGTAAGTCTAATCTTTTCTTACGTATGGTATATTTATGTTGGCTAATTCTCGTTTTAAAGTCACAGGTAGTTTCTCCTATGTACCACAACTTACAAGGACACTCTAGTAAATATATAACATAATCTGAGTCACAAGTCAGAAAGCTATTTATTTTATACAGCTTATCCGTAGAGGGATGTCTAAATTCTGCCCCCTTAAGCATTTGATTGCAATTAATGCAGTTTAAACAGGGATAACATCCCATTCTAATAGAACCTGTTAGTGATATCTGTGTGTTTCTCCTGATGGGACCAATATCTGATTTAATCAGGTAGTGCTTAATATTTTTACTTCTTTTGTAGGAAAAAAGGGGGGAAATTTAAATCCCTCAATATTCGGGAGGCAATTAGTTAACATACCCCAATGTTTAGTAATTATTCTGGAAATTTTAGTACTTTCTTCAGTAAATCTGGAAACGAACAGGATCCTGGTTAATTCCTTTTTAGGTCTTTTTGCTCTCAATAATTCAGATCTATTTCTATGTAGAACTCTCTCTCTCGTTACCTTCTATAGGTTTTTTGGATAATTTCTGTCTTGGAATTTTTTCACCATCTGATCCATAGTCCCATCTACATCCTCTATCTCACTGACTATACGTCTAACCCTCAAAAGTTGGCTTAATGGTATGGAGTTCACCATACTCCTTGGATGATGGCTGCTGTAAAGTAACAGATTATTTTTATCAGTTGCCTTTACGAATAAGGATGTGTTCAGTTTGCCCGCTACCTGTTTAATCAATACATCTAAAAATTGGATTTCTACCATAGAGAAATTCATGGTGAACTTAATTGTTTCATCTATCACATTTAAGTAACTATGAAAAACTTTCAATTCATCTTTGGTACCTGTCCAAAGGAGGAAGACGTCATCTATGTATCTCCACCACCCCAGCACATGCCGGAAGTGGTGGGACACATAAATAAAGTCCTCCTCCAGGACCCCCATCATCAAGTTTGCATAAGCTGGGGCCATGTTGGCCCCCATCGCGGTACCCCTTCTTTGCATATAGTACTCATCACCAAACAGGAAATAATTCTTTCTCAGAATAATATTCAATATTGTCAGGATAAATTTCTTGCCCTCTATGGAGAGGTTATCTTCCTTATCCAACATTTTACCAACTGCCGCTGTGCCTCTATCATGATCAATAGATGTATAAAGAGAGACTACATCAAAGGATACTAATAATGTGTCCCCTTTAAGTTGTACCCCTTCTAATTTATTCAAAAAAAAACATAAATACCCACATGTGTGTCTGTGACACTGCTGGAGGAAGGCTCATTCAAGCCGAAACGTTGCCCTGAGATGTGGGTCTAATAAAAGTCCACAACTACTACTGAATCTAAGGAGTGCTGCCTGTTTTTTGATTTATTGAATTTGGCAAGTATTGGATTCCTGCTGAAGAGGATTTGCACCCACAAGTATTATATACTATGCTGCTCCATCTTTTTTGAAATACTTATATCTGGGAGATTAATCGATTTATCTTATATTTATGGTAACATCTTTACCTTTTATGAGTACCTTTACCTTTGAATAGATTCTTATAAAATGTTTACTCTCTTATATATATATATATATATATATTATATATATATATATATATATATTATATATAGATCTGTCTCTTAGGTGCGTAAAATTTAAACGTGTAAATAAATATTAATTCTTTACAGATGTCGCGATGATCGCGGAGCCTATGAGCCCGTACACAGCCAACACACCGAGAAAGAAACAACCCGGTTTCTAAAGACCCTAAAAGGCAACGACGAGCCGCGAGCAAGAAAGGTAAAGGTTCGCGAGGTATGAAAACTTGTATTGCACAAACGTCTGGAGAAAATTGCTGTAGTGTCAGTACCTGCTAGTGATACAGATTCTGTAGTGTCAGTACCTGCTAGTGATACAGATTCGGTAGTGTCAGTACCTGCTAGCGATACAGATTCTGTGGTGTCAGTACCTGCTAGTGATACAGATTCTGTAGTGTCAGTACCTGCTAGTGATACAGATTCTGTAGTGTCAGTACCTGCTAGTGATACAGATTCGGTAGTGTCAGTACCTGCTAGCGATACAGATTCTGTGGTGTCAGTACCTGCTAGTGATACAGATTCTATAGTGTCAGTACCTGCTAGTGATACAGATTCTGTGGTGTCAGTACCTGCTAGTGATACCGATTCTGTGGTGTCAGTACCTGCTAGTGATATAGATTCTGTAGTGTCAGTACCTGCTAGTGATACAGATTCTGTGGTGTCAGTACCTGCTAGTGATACAGATTCTGTGGTGTCAGTACCTGCTAGTGATACTGTTTCTGTAGTATCAGTACATGCTAGTGATACAGATTCTGTAGTGTCAGTACCTGCTAGTGATACAGATTCTGTAGTGTCAGTACCTGCTAGTGATACAGATTCTGTGGTGTCAGTACCTGCTAGTGATACAGATTCTGTAGTGTCAGTACCTGCTAGTGATACAGATTCTGTGGTGTCAGTACCTGCTAGTGATACAGATTCTGTGGTGTCAGTACCTGCTAGTGATACAGATTCTGTGGTGTCAGTACCTGCTAGTGATACAAATTCTGTAGTATCAGTACATGCTAGTGATACAGATTCTGTGGTGTCAGTACCTGCTAGTGATACAGATTCTGTGGTGTCAGTACCTGCTAGTGATACTGTTTGACCCGCACCACAATTGTGGTTTACCAGAGCAATGGGGTACTCAGAGCCGAGCCCATTGAAGTCTATGGGGTTGTCACAGGTAGCGGTGGCTCGGTCTGTGGCCCTGGCGGTCAGGCGTATGTTGGGGGGTATATTTACAGGGGATAGGTGTATAACATTCGTGACGCCACCTGTAGTTCTCTGATCACTAAGACCAGCACTGCTGTAGATCTCTGAGGGGATGGTGTGGCAGCTAGATGTCGGGTCCCCTACAGGTGGGACTGGTCCCTCAAAGTCTATGGAATTAGTGATGTTGGGTGCAGGTAAATAAATCAGTCTCACACCATCCAGCGTCTTTCCATACCTTTTACTTGTCAGATGATAAGGCAGGTCCCAGGGAGGCTGGTCGGGTGGAGGATGTGCTTTGAGGTAACGGCAGAGCAGGTTGGGGCTCCTTTACTTTCCAATATGATGAGTTCAACCTGCATAGAGCCAAGTTCACTCCAATTTCTCCAAAGCTGTACTGCCCGGTCAGTTTTGTGGTCGGAGTCTTCCAGTAATGGAACTAGGTTCTTGCTTTTGTCGTGCACTGACTCAAAGTCCCTACTCCACTTGACCCCTGTTACGTACCGACACTCCAAGGCTGCTTTCTGTGACCCAAGGTCCAGTAAGACTCTGGTTTTCCTATCTCTACACCTGAAGCTGTAGTGATACTTCGGTCTCCAGTAACCGGAGAATAATGCCGGATAGTCCAATCCTTAAGGCACTTTGATAATTCTTTCCTCTGCGCCCTTCGCCCTGCTCAACTCTCAATATCAGCACTGACTAGGCTAGGATAACATTCGGTTATCTGTACTAGCCTCCACTTTTGCACTGTCTCTCTGTTTTAACAGGAATCTTGTTTCTCCCACAGGCACTAGTCCTGACTTCCTTCACTCTCTCAGGAGAACTTCAGACTTTCCTGTCTGCACGCTCACAGGAGAACTCTCAGACTACTGTGTTACAGGACACTCCCCTATACACCCCTGCTGGGTGTGTCTGAAGTGTATGTGAGTAATGTCGAGCTCTTAACCATTACCTCTCCGCACATCCTCCAGGGTACTGTGTGCTTACATACCAGGGCTACACATTCCCCCATGGTAAAATACAGCACTCCCGGGCTGTGAAATACAAGAAGACATTTTGTTTTGTATTAACAATAAACATTAAACTCTTCCCATCCGGGAGGTAAGAATTTCTTAAACGTTGCATTCAAACATTAGACATAGAAAAATACAAAACATACTTTCCATAAATATATCATATCAACAATATTCTTGTGAAGGACCCGCACCAAACCTTCAACGTGGGTCCTGGGTGGGCTGCAGGACATCTGAATGCAGACCTCACTCAGTGCCACACCATACGGGTTTTCTGTTCAGAGGTAGTTGTGGTGGTTTCATGTAAAACCAATATTATGCACCGAAGCGCAACTATGTACAAAGATAAGTTCTGGGCTGGCACAGTCCTCAGCCTCTAAGTCCATGACATAATAAAAGGACACATATATATTCTTCTCACTTCAATATTTACATTATATATCTATATATATACTTGTTTTAACTTTAAATTCACTTTACCCAACAGGGTATTCTATATGTAAGACTCTGCAATCAACTTTTTCAAATTTTCATTCTGGTACCCAGCCGGGCATTCTACTCATTATATATAAAACTATGTAAACCCTATACATAGCAATAAAGTGCAAAACAGCAATTATCTCTTTTATCAAAAACTTTTTACATCTTCTTAGTTGCGGTAAACCCTGTCTGGGTCCTACCGTTCTTCACATTTTCTTGCTAACTTCAGTTACACTTTCCATCCCGGGGGCTGGAACAATGCGATGCTCTTTAGAGCACATGACAAATAGGTCGTGACCTGCTATCCAAGTCTGAGTAGCGACTGTTTTCATCCTCACTACGGTCCCATCGGGTGACTCCATCATGTAGGACGCAAGCGGTATCTCCGAAGGTGTCGCTGTTGGTGCCGCTATATCCGGCGGTGCAAATTGCGATTTGGAATGAGTCGTAGCTTGTGTCTTGGTACGAGGCACTGTCAGAGTAGAATATGCAGGGGGCGCTTCCAACTGTGACGTACGTTCATGGGGCGATGCCGGGGCACGGTCTGGTGCAGCGGGAGCTCGGGACTGTGACGCGCTGGCAATGGTGACGTTACCTGCATCGGGGACGGGGTCTCTGACGACTGCGACATTTAAGGCATACCATCCTTTCATACCCCAGTGCCGTGTATAGGTTACTATGTCCCCATTGATTAGGTCCCTCCCGGGATGGCCGATGGGCAGGTGGGATTCTACGTCCCTGCGACTGACAAAGACCCCTGGGTAGAGGCCCGGTTCTCTAATGAAGCCCCAGCCCTTCCGGAGCTGGAACTCTGTCACACACCCCTGCCGCCGCGGTTCCCTTAGAGTACCTTTTTCCCGGCGGACACTTTCCTTATCCGCAATCAGCTGCTCGTACTGCCGCTGCCGATTCCGCTGCACTTCCCGCTCTTCCTCCTGCCGGCGTCGCTGTTCCTCTTCGCGACGCTGCCACTCACGTTCCCACTGGGCGGCGTAGGCGACGTCATCAAGACGCTCCATCGCGTCCCAGTCGACGTCTGGTAATGATGGACAGGACCCCTCCGGTGTCCCTACCGGGGATCGATCATCTGCTGCGGCCTCCTGGCCGGGCGGGCGTTCCGGAACGGGCAGGACCTCCTCAACCTCCTTCGCCTCCACCGCTCCATCGGTGGGATCAGGGTCGGTACTTTTGGGGGTAGCCTCCGGTTGCTCCTTAGCCTTGGGCAGCAGAAGTTTTGGTAATTCAAATCGTGGAGGATTGTCGAGGGGAGAGAGCACCGCATCCCACAGCCGCCGCTGCATCTGGTTACGCCGGCGTCTCTCGATCTCCTCCATGCCAGGTTGTTGCAAAATCATCTTCTTTAACCTGGCATTTTGCTCTCCAATCTCCAGCAAGGCTTGCTGCAGGTGCAGGACCACAGATGGTTCTGGTTCTAGTGGCAGCTTGGCTGGGGAACGGGGCCTGCCTTCCACCGCTTCCCTGCTCGGCTGCACACGTCCTGCCTCCATGATGTTCCAGAACAGTCTCCCTTCTTCTACCAGAGCCGTCCGGTCTCTTCCGTGGAGGCGGGGTTTGCGTCTCCTCCTCTTCGCAGGGAAGGTGAAGAGGAGGCGGACCTCCTTTGCTGTAGGGCAGGATCGCATATTGTAATAGCACTTTGAGAGGGCAGGCATTCTCTTCGCGCCACAGGGGGGCACACGCCCACGAATCCACGCCCACCTTCTTCTCCAGCGCCTGAGGGCGCGAATTTGGCGGCAAAATGGCGGATTTTAGCGCCAAAAATAGCAAACAGTCCTTTTTCACAAAAACACCTCCACAGGCACACAGGGCTCGCAATTTTGCGAGTTTCGCATCCTGTTCGTGACGCCAAGATGTTTGACCCGCACCACAATCGTGGTTTACCAGAGCAATGGGGTACTCAGAGCCGAGCCCATGGAAGTCTATGGGGTTGTCACAGGTAGCGGTGGCTCGGTCTGTGGCCCTGGCGGTCAGGCGTATGTTGGGGGGTATATTTACAGGGGATAGGTGTATAACATTCGTGACGCCACCTGTAGTTCTCTGATCACTAAGACCAGCGCTGCTGTAGATCTCTGAGGGGATGGTGTGGCAGCTAGATGTCGGGTCCCCTACAGGTGGGACTGGTCCCTCAAAGTCTATGGAATTAATGATGTCGGGTGCAGGTAAATAAATCAGTCTCACACCATCCAGCGTCTTTCCATACCTTTTACTTGTCAGATGATAAGGCAGGTCCCAGGGAGGCTGGTCGGGTGGAGGATGTGCTTTGAGGTAACGGCAGAGCAGGTTGGGGCCTCCTTTACTTTCCAATATGATGAGTTCAACCTGCATAGAGCCAAGTTCACTCCAATTTCTCCAAAGCTGTACTGCCCGGTCAGTTTTGTGGTCGGAGTCTTCCAGTAATGGAACTAGGTTCTTGCTTTTGTCGTGCACTGACTCAAAGTCCCTACTCCACTTGACCCCTGTTACGTACCGACACTCCAAGGCTGCTTTCTGTGACCTAAGGTCCAGTAAGACTCTGGTTTTCCTATCTCTACACCTGAAGCTGTAGTGATACTTCGGTCTCCAGTAACCGGAGAATAATGCCGGATAGTCCAATCCTTAAGGCACTTTGATAATTCTTTCCTCTGCGCCCTTCGCCTGCTCAACTCTCAATATCAGCACGACTAGGCTAGGATAACATTCGGTTATCTGTACTAGCCTCCACTTTTGCACTGTCTCTCTGTTTTAACAGGAATCTTGTTTCTCCCACAGGCACTAGTCCTGACTTCCTTCACTCTCTCAGGAGAACTTCAGACTTTCCTGTCTGCACGCTCACAGGAGAACTCTCAGACTACTGTGTTACAGGACACTCCCTATACACCCTGCTGGGTGTGTCTGAAGTGTATGTGAGTAATGTCGAGCTCTTAACCATTACCTCTCCGCACATCCTCCAGGGTACTGTGTGCTTACATACAGGGCTACACAATACAGATTCTGTAGTGTCAGTACCTGCTAGTGATACAGATTCTGTGGTGTCAGTACCTGCTAGTGATAACGATTCTGTGGTGTCAGTACCTGCTAGTGATACAGATTCTGTGGTGTCAGTACTGCTA